>LD360425.1:16685-33312 GCA_001465055.1 Ptychodera flava | reverse complement strand
ATTAACAAAACGGGTAGACATAAAAAGCCAAAAAATGGTTTTTGGATGCCGAAGATGGCTCTTGCCATATAAAATCACTGACAAACAGTAATTGAAAAAAAAAAACCCAAAGGACGGGTGCATGTGACGAGATAACGTATCGCATTTTTAAAGTGTACAATATCAACTTACCTCGCACTTTCGGTCGTGTAAACACTTTGGGGGAGCCATTGAGCCATTGAACTCTTCTCTTCTCTTCTACCATAGACAGTTCTCGCTATACTGTCTATGTTTATAAAAATAAAGTCATCTGGCATTTTGAAATTTCTGTAGGCTCATATCGAAGTCGGGCGATTCCATGGCTCTTTGGGGCAATTAAGCGTACGTCGAGCTTAAGGAATGTGGTTACATTCGCGATGTTTTATTCGAAATCATTTATTCTAGGGCAAATGCACACAATTTATGCCGTTGGAAATACTGGCCGCTCATAAACAAGACAATAAACTCAATATGTGTGCATCTTTACTTTTATTGTCAAAGTGCCAACGACACCTACAAAATACAGAATAGTTCAGTCCAGGTATTTGCAACTGCCATCAGACTAGTCAACCGAAAATCAACCATAGGTGTCTTTTGGCACGCGTATACGCCAGACACCTAGGCGACGGTAATCCGCACCACTTATCACTATCTTGAAGGTACTCCTCCCCCTATACCACTGGCTATCCCGCCCTCAAGGCAATACGTCATTCGACCAAGCATTGTTATTGTAATTTCCTGCATAAAATTAACAGCGAGGTCAACCGGTCAAACTCTCTCGGCATTTTCTCTCATGTTGCCTGAGGCTCCAAAAATCAAAGTGAGTTTGCGATATTTCGTTCAAACGTTTACGTTTCAGTGTTCAGAAAAAGTCGATCCGGCTTTTGTCGTACATTATCTTTGAAGAATGTAAATCAACGTGAGAAAGATACGGTAGAGCAGTCAACAGTTCATCTCTCTCTCTCTCTCTCTCTCTCTCTCTCTCTCTCTCTCTCTCTCTCTCGTCCAGCATACCACTTTCAATGATGTTATTTTCTTTTGTCGACATAAACACTGTTCCTTCACGAGAGGCTGTGACATGTACCGTTTGTGTTAACCTGCTTGCACTCGATCTACGTTATTCTATTTTGTTTATATTCCCGCCATGTTTCATATCATACACGCAGAACTTGAGTTGTTGAATGTCTGCGGTCTATTAATAGAGTGAATCGAAGGATAAACGTTTAAATGGAAGCATTGATGGTGAACTTATAGTGAAATTGAAGCAATATACTTAGCAGTCTGTCGTCTAAAGAACGTGTGATGAACGCGAAATCCACATTGGCAAACCAGCTACATCATAGCAGCAACCGCGTAAGCTAAAATAAATTCCTAGTGACAAGTTTAATAGTTGTGTTGTGGAAATCAAAACGGCGACAACGGTGAAAAGATGAAAACATAGATACTGACATTTTTGTGAAATGTAGAGGCCGAGAGGAACTCTGTAACCGTTTTCGCTTTTTTCCCGATGAAACTTACAGGCAAACTAATAACCTCGTGCGTAATTTTAGACTGCATAAGCTTCCTGAACCATCCAAAGAGCCGTAATCATAAAGGTATGAAAGACGTCCATTCTGCTGTAAGGCTGACATTGAATATTTGATTTGACTTCCAATTTTCAATTCACTCGGTGTCCTGATGTTTTAGTTCATCGTCTATGTCATTTTGAAGGATTGGAATACGACCATTTCAAGGCCAAAATTTGCATCTTAACTATGGAGACTAGCGGTTTGTTTCTGAGTAAAGCAGACTGAATTCCGAGAACCCGGCCAACCTATTATCTAAAAGCTACCAATCACAGGATTTGTCAGCTACGTGAAATTTGTAAACTTTGATACATCTACCGTATCTGTCAATGAATGCATTGAAACAGGGATAGCGGTCCGGGGTTATGAATATTTACGAATGAACAACAACTCTGTAGCGGATCGATACTTTTTGACACAGTGCATGGGCCGGATGCCCAAACGGTGTCCTATATCACCCAGTATCAAGACGTATGTCATGTCGTGCAAGATTGTGAAATTGTCGATAGCTGTTCGTAGTATTTTTTTATTTGTTTCGTATTTTGCGTGTAGCTTTATGTTCAAATAGGACTCTAAAGTTGTATAACGTTGGTTACCATGCGAACATCATCGAAAACAGAATTTGTTTTAACGCATGATTTTGAAGATTTTGTATAGCGAATAGGCTTCATGAATATTTGAACCAATGGTTCTGTGTTTCTCTTCCCGCTGATATGGGAAATGAAAGCGAAGCTTTACACTTACCGCGTTTTGTTTTTCGCTACAGTACGCCAGACAAGGGAGGGGGATTTGACAATGTCGCAAAATATTAATTATTATAATCTTAAATATTAATTTTACATAATACTTCCAATATTCCGTTCAGTTTAGTTTAGTTTCGGCATGCATATTTTCTAGCATCGGAATGGATCGATTTTGCAGCAACAATGTGATAAAATATTGCAATAATACTCGTCTAGTGAGTGTTCTTCTGGTATTTTTTTAGCGTAACTGTGTCGGGCCAGACAATAAAGACAACACGCTATGACTTCACTAGTTCTATACTTCAACCGATTCGGATTTTACGCGTACACAAACGTAAATAGTACAGGCCTTCACTCTCCGTTTTCTTGGCTTTCATTTTCATTTGTAGCGTTCAAAACACATGGTTCACGAAGAGTGAGATTCTTATTTCAAGCTTATTTACATGTTTAATTAATTTCTGTAATTAGGCTATAAATCAGTATTTAGTGCATCGATTTAAATTGGTCCTTTGCCTTTTGCTGATCATATCTAGTGTTAGCTGCAGTAAAAGTTTCATATCTGACATTTTAATCAATAGATCATTTGCATATTTAATGAAACTTTAGTAAGGCAGTGTATTATAATGCATTTGATTGGACTTCTTGGAGTACATTGGTTATACGTACTAATAGATTTATTCATACTAAAAATATGATGACCATGATCACTGATTAAAAAGATTTTTTTTTACCTAATGAAATTCTGTATTTGGGCTATTTATTTAGAAATGAATGTGATGTTTGTAAATTAATTTGATATTTTAAGCTTCAGCAGCTATACTTACTTAAAGCCATGCTTGAAGTTTATGAATATCTCATATTATAGTTAGCTCATTTCCACATCTGATGCCTTTTAGTAATTAGGCCATGAACAAACCTGAATGGAGTGGATTGGTCCAAGTTGCGTTTAACATACTTTTGCTAAATGAGCATGCTATAAGTACATCATACTTACATTTTGCAGTATTTTTTTGAATACATTTATGGAAGTTTGATGAGGCTCCCATATCATTATTAGTTCATTTGCATATATTTTGCATAAATTTTAATATGTATATCCCTTTTTCTCTCCTCAGATTTCTGAAAGGCTGAACCAATTATAGCTTGTGGCATTCACCTCCAGGGAGCAAAGAAACAACAGTGAAAGATGCTTTGTCAGACAGAACAACTGTCAATCATGCTAATTTCACTTATTTTGACCTGGTCATGTCATTGCTCCTACAGAATTTGCAATGCATAACAGTCCAACAAAAAACCCCATCTAGAATCATTCATGTCACAACACAATTAATTCCAAAGTTGCACTTCGTTCAAAAGTTTACATTTCTCTAATTTTATTGTAGTTGTGTAAATTCCTGAGTTTTTTCTTTCTATGTAATTGTATAGTGTAACTTGAAAAATGCATACTGTTTGTTCATTTTAAAACTAATTGTCTTGCTTCATTTACTCTCAAAGAGTTATTAATACTCATGTGTCACGTAATCATTATCAATAGAAATATTTTTGTCTTGCATTATTTATATATTAAAGCCCGTGCAACTTCAAAGATCCCATGCTTGTTTTTATATCATAGGAACGCAAATCCTATTCTTTTTGAAAATTTTTATGGTGACAAATTCTATGAAATTAATCTTGCATTTTTTCAACTATTTCCGCGTGGGCAACTTAAGTTTTACTTTGATTTGTAATGAATTCATGATACATATATTTTTACTTTCACAACTGCACAATTTGTTCAAGACTGTAATTTTGGCTGTAGTCTAGAGACGATCGGAGAGAGCTCGAGCTATGGCGTACTACCGCAAAGGCCTCAATTTGCATGGACAATGCGCAGGACACACAGCTCGATGAGAGAGTCGTTCACATAAAGCTAAATGAAGTTATCAATACAAATTTAAAACTAGTGTTTTTGTACCGATCCCATCCCGATCATAACAATGAATGCTACTGACATCCGTGTAATGAACTATTGTATTCTAATTATCTGTGTATCATTGAGTTAATTACACAAATTGATTGATCACATTCTTTAATTTTGCCTTTTCAGGTAGACGAGAGACATCACTCCAAATACTTATACCACGAATCAACCTAAAAACCTAAAAGGTAAAGTCACATTGACTGGCCGAGTTTAATGATGGCGCTTGGATTGAATTCGGAAGTAGCGCGTCTGGCAACCTATGTGTCATGGAGTATAAATATCCCTGGGTTTTTTACTCCCATATCCCTGGCTAGAGCAGGTTTATACTACACCGGTAAGGGCGATGTCACGGAATGCTTCTCATGTAAAGGAAGAATCGGTCGCGAAGATCTCACAGGCCCTGCCATGGAAGTTCACAGGCAGCAGTTCCCAGATTGCGACTTTGTGAAAGGTAGAGACAGAAGTAACATTCCACTTGGCGGAGCTGACAAACAAGCTGAAGAGAACGCCCGAAAAAACAGTGAAGACGACGAACCAAACAACAAACAAACAGACGGAAGTGCAAACAACGGCAAGAAGAAGAAAAAGAAGAAAGGCAAGAATAAGAAAGTGGCAAGTGATGACGACTCGGACAGTGGCATAGTGTTTGACCTTGAAAATGACCCACAACTGCAGGAAGCAAACAGAGTTTTGAAAAGTGAATATAAACGATTACTGACTTTCATATACTGGCCAAGGAATGCGCCTGTCATGCCCGAGGGTTTAGCCAAGGCGGGATTCTTTTACGCCGGGACAGACGACAGTGTTAATTGTTTCTGGTGCAGCGGTAATCTGAAAAACTGGCGACAAGGCGACATGCCCATGAACGAACATAGGTACTATTTTCCGTCTTGTGACTTTGTGAGGGGTGAGAATGTCGGAAACGAACCGATGCTACTTACTACTTCAAAGCAGTCAGCGATGAACGTCGGACCGGTAGGCATACGACGACCGAGAGATCCAAATCGAATTATCGGAAGCAAAACGTCACAGGGAGACACAGTTGGCGGAGGACATGCGCAGTCACAATATTCAGAACTAGCACAATCACCAACACATCCTGAATTTGCAGATGATGCAGTACGATTGGACAGTTACCGTCAATGGAAAGACAGCGTGCGATCGAAATCCTTAGCAATTGCCGGGTTTTATTTTACAGGTACAGTGGCGCCAAACATTATGAAATTCTGGAATTTTTACAAAGAAGCTATGAATGATCTTTCTGTAATTCTCTGATAAGTCAGTCTTGAGGAAAACTATTTTATCTGATGCTGAAAAAATCTAACGATTCATGAGACATAAGCAGTAATAGTCTTATCAAACAGCGACAAGTGACAGTGGAAAGCTCAAACAGACTCCGGACATTCCGATATTTTTATATAACAAAGTCATGAAGTGTTGTGTCGCGTAACAATAAATGTTAAAATTCCTAATACTCAGTATGGAACAGAATGAACAATAATGCCAACTATTCATGCTCTCTCATAGGTATTGAGGATAACGTGAGGTGCTTCTATTGTGGTGGTACGTTGAGGAATTTGGAACCGACAGACGAACCATGGATAGAACATGCAAGGTGGTTTCCCAAGTGCCAATTCGTGTTAAAATACAGGGGTTCTGCATTCATAAAATACGTGGCGGAGAATCTAAAACCTAACAGAACGCATCCATCAAAGGTTAGTCACACTCATTATGTGAAGATGACTCAACAATTTACACCTGACCACTGTACTTTTTTTATCAATATTGCTAATTTTTCTTGCTCTTGATCAAACTAAGATTACAAACTTTACGCTCTCAAGCTTCGTATATATATGAGGCAAAACTTAGTCATAAAAAGTTCACCGTAATGCGATAAAGCACGTTACCTTCTATGAACTGACTATAAATCAATGTTTTCTAAACTGTCATGAGCTCGACTGAGATTGTCCGCTCAGAAATACTGTACGGGTCATTCATTTTAGAGGAATCTCACTGAGAATATTACCAAAAATGAACAGTCCCTGATAACTTATTGAAAGTGGCCTTTAAAATTTTTTATTATATATTTCAGAGTGGCCATGGGAATGGAAAATTAGCCGATGAAATGCTCGGTAAGTCTTCTGTAGTCAATTGAAAGGCAACTGTAACTGTATCAAAAGACCAAAGCATAAAGACGATTTTTATATTTTGAGAGGTCAGGTTTATGATAATGTTATGCAACTACAGTAGTGTTACATAGAATAGAATTTACTCGGTAGTAGGACAGATTGTTACTAGTGTTCAAGGCCCAATAAATATCATCGGATCTCAAATTCTTCTGAGAAGACCCCTCTTTACGTAAAATTTATCGGACCGGTTTCTTCAACAAGAATGATTCACATAGCCAACCATTTTTCATCACGTCCATTGCATACATTCATTGAAATGTTTCTTTGGCCGCCTGAAATTTGATGCTCGACAAATATTCAAAGTTCTCACAGAAACCTCCAAGTTTGGTGAATTATGGGTAATCATTTTCGTGTTTGCCAGGGGAATTACATGAACGTCACCTTTTGTGTTTCGACAAACAAGTGTATGTCCTTATTCTACCCCTTTTATCGCAAAGTACTATCCTTGCCAACATAAAGCATTTCGTATGATATGACATACAGGCTCCATTGAAAGATTTAGCATTTTGCATTAATTAGACATGACCTTTTGAGGTAAACCAAGGATTGTATCTTGCAGACAAAACAAAAACACTGGAGCATACCTTGAAAGTTACATTCGTATGCAGTTATTAATGTTCCGAATCGGTGTCTTCATGTTGCAGTTGCTCAAGAGGCAAACGATTTCATGAGAAGCGACACGGCCAAAGTTGTGCTGGACATGCGATACGGCACAGATATGGCGACTTGCACTTCGTCATTCAGTGAAGACGACGTGGACGATAGCGAAGAAATGGATGAGCAGTTGGATGGTGCAGTCGGGAAAGTTTCTTCACTTACCCTAGACCCTCACGAAAAATGGTCATTAGATTCAGGTAAACCTATACGAAACGTTGCGATGTCTGAAATACTAACTTTCCACAACTTTAGACGCTTGCTTTACGTGTCAGCGTATGCAGTAATATGTCGCCATGTTTCATTTCAACACGATGTCACAACAACCAATTCAATAGGATAGAACAATAAAGTCAACAATGTACGGTAAATTACATAGACAGGGGCTCGATCATGTTTAAATTCTTGAACGGTCGGTCCTGGAAGCCAAGTTTAAGTTGAACACGAGTAGAACTTATTTGGGATAATTGGATGGTGAAGTAATGTCTGTTTCATCTGCAAATGTAAGCTCATCTGCTTTTCTTTTTAAATTATGCACTTGTTTTTATGAGTGATTTGTAATATTGTTACATTCAGCCATGGGAAACCTAACATTTTTGAGAAATTTGAAAAATATGAAGATCCAATTATCCCAAATTAGTTTCAATCGTGTTGTTGTTATACAAATCACATTGTTCCAGTCTCTTAAAGAGTTCGTATGAAAGTTGATTGTCATATAATTGTAAAGTTTACCAATCATCAGCTACTTAAGTTAACTTTTTTATTGTTGGGCGTAAAACTTTAAATGCTATTTCATTTCAGGTCTGGACGAGCTTGAACAGTTGAAGCGAAAGACGATGTGTAAAATTTGCAAGAACCGTGTTGTCTGCATGTTGTTCCAACCATGTGGACACTTGGTGACCTGTGATGTGTGTTTTTCAAAAATAAGAGAGTGTCCGTTCTGCAAAACTACGATATGGAGTTCGGTCCGGGGGTACATGTCTGAGGACCGAGTGCAAATGCCAGAAGAATGCTACTCAGAGAGAGGGAGTGCAACGTTGCCATCCAGTCTGAAAATTACCAATGTGGTTGTATTATAGACGAATTTATAGGCGAACAACTTGACGAGCTGCGCAAAAGGCAACTAAAGCGAGTTACCTGCTGCGTTGCTAGCTGGTCGAGTTTCTTAACGAGTTGCCTCGTGTAACTCAGCCTTCACACGTTTTAGTATCATATATTAGGTCGTGTTCCTATAATAGTTGACTGTGGTAACAGTAACTGTGGAATCGTTTGCCGCCCGAACTTAGGATGATAAAGAAATTCGCTCTTTTTAAGAAGTCTCTTAAACCATTATTTTTCGTCAATGCTACTGTTGACTTGGATATAATTTTTACCTGAATGTTTTATAGTTTATTTATTTTTATCATTTTTAGTGAATTTTTTTAAAATACTTTCTTTGCTGTTTTTAGGTGGGATCCTTTAGTCTAGATTTTAGCTTGCTTCATTTTATCGATTGTTTTTAAAAACCGGAGTCAGACAAGGTGACGACTTATCGCCAACATTATTTGCATTGTTTATTAATGATATGGCGAAGGGTTTAAAAGATCTTAAAAAAGGCACACAGATAGGTGACGATAATGTGTCAATCCTACTATACGCCGATGACATTGCAATCATTTCAGATAATGAAGAAAATATGCAACATATATTAGATTTCATTACTGAGTGGTGTAAAAAGTGGAGACTTTTGATAAACATCAAGAAAACTCATGTTGTGCACTTTCGGAAAAGATTGGCCGAGAGAAGTGTTTTCAAATTTCATCTTTCCGGAGCACAGCTAGGTTATATTGACAACTGTTAATATCTTGGTGTTATCTTTAATGAGTTTCTTGATTTCAAAGCAATGTCAGAGTCGTTATCAGAATCTGCTAATAGAGCTCTTGGTTACATTTGTTCGAAATTTAAAGTCATAAAAATCATGGGATTCCAAACATTTACAAAACTCTTTGATAGTTGTGTGGTTCCGATAATGGATTACTGCTCAAGTGTTTGGGGCTTTAACAATGACAAATATTGTAACAAAGTACA
Organism: Ptychodera flava; assembly: GCA_001465055.1. NCBI lineage: Eukaryota > Metazoa > Hemichordata > Enteropneusta > Ptychoderidae > Ptychodera > Ptychodera flava. Next base: position 24,116 of record LD360425.1, on the reverse strand, counting down.
AATCAGAGCACTGCGATTTTTTCTCGGTGTACATAGATTTGCACCAACTGCAGCTGTAATTGGAGACACTGGTTGGGTTTCTTCGAAAACTAGGCATTACGTAAATATGGCTAGACTTTGGAATAGATTTGTAAAAATGGATGACAATAGATTATGTAAGCGTGTTTTCATGTGGGACAACTCGTTATGTGTAAATAATTGGAGTTTCGAAATGAATGAAATTTTTGATTCTGTAGACATTGATGTTCTAGACAATGGAGGTCTTTGTGATATTCGTACTTTAAAAGAGAAACTCCTTGTTGAAGCAGCAGACTCGTGGTCAAACAATATAAGTAATATACCAAAATTACGTACCTACAGACAATTCAAATCACTTTATGGAAGGGAGTCATATTTGTCATGTAACTTGGATCGTAGTACACGTTCTTTCTTGGCTCAATTTAGATTTGGAATTTTACCATTACGGGTAGAAACAGGAAGATTCAGAGGGGAAGCTTTACAGGACAGAAAGTGTATGTTTTGTGAACAAAATGCTGTTGAAGATGAAATTCATTTTCTCAAACATTGTTCTTTATACAATGGATATCGTGAGAATTTATTTGGTATTGCTAGAAATCATATCGATGGCTTCCAAGATCTTAGTGATACACAGAAACTGGAACACTTATAATTAAAAACATTAGTCGAAGCACGGCGAAATTTATCGCCAGGGCTTATGGGAAAAGACAATCCATATTATACAAAAAACGATAAGAATTAACCTTTGTCATTGACCTTTTTCCCACTATAATAATATAAGACAAGAAATCTTTGTAATGTTTTCTTTTCTCATGTATTTGGGCACAGTCCCTCATATGAAATTGTACCACTTTCTAAAAGTGACTAATAAGCCCGTTGAGGCTTGGTGTAATGTCACTAGTCACTATAATAAATATCTATCTATCTATCTATCTATCTATCTATCTAAACTCTTTCCTCTGTGAGTTATTTTGTATTTTCTGCGTTTATTTTAGTTCTTCCAGTAATTTTCGGTAATGTACAGACCACTGAGACAAGGTGTGTAGTGGTCTTTAAACAATAAATTATTATTATTATTATAGTTGCGCAAAAAAGGTAACCCTCCCCAAAAGACATACGTGAAATTTCCTGACCCTTCAAAAAATGCTAGCGCAAAAAATTGCAACCCGCCTATAATTTCTGTCCCGTCCCTTTTAGGGTGATTTCAAAAATGACAGTAATTCAGAAGGGGGACTTGAAAGCATTTTGAGTTTGTTAGGGGGCATTTGAAAAAATCTGACTTTTTTTCGATTCCCCCCCCCCCGGTCCAGGTGTTTGTAAATGCAGCCTTAGGGTCTGAACATGTCAGTTTCCTGTCCTGTCATGGCAGGTGACATTTCGACTCAGCTGCTCCGGCCTGGTCTTTGGACTCAACGACTCCAGCGTGGACGCTGAAACTAATTATACCATGTGAAAATGTCTGTACACCGAGTAGTATACCGCTAAAACTACACCGGGTACAGTGGAACTTAGGGGCATTTGAAAAAATCTAAAAACTTTTTTCGACTCCCCCCCCCCCACCCCTCTCCAGGTGTTTGTGAATTAATTAAAATGACACGTTCACCGTAGCAAATTTACACAGTTTTACAATACACCATGAACTTTGGGTTAGAGTAACTGTGATCTGTCCGAATATGTTGAATCTATTGATCAAACGATGACAACAGTACGGCTCATTCGAATTTAACGTGATTTACTAACCTTAGAAACTTTCAAGTATCTGTTTTGACGGTGTTAGTGGCAATGATGACCAAATTTCCCCGTATTTAATAAGGAGGGACATTTCGAAATGATAGTGATCAGGCGCCTGGATATAGTTATGTATACTGTTTGGAATAGCCCGCTGTCCTCTCATGGCAGGTGCAACCGGGCCTGTCGTCAGTGTTGTGCCGGTCATTCAGTTGGGCAACGACCTCACGGATGCTCAGAGTGATCATTCATGGTACGACGTCTACTCTGCTCCGGCGGCAATCAATCTTCGCCCTTCAGTTGCAAGCGGTGATATGGCAGGTACCATACCCTGTGCACAGACCAAGTTGCAAAGGTCCAGTCTTGCACGAAGGCTCCACCAGCTCCCAAAACTGGAGTTTGCGGAATTCTCGAACACGACCGGATATTTCAGTCTCGGTATAGACGTCGAAATCTCCCTGCATGCTGGGTCATGATAGTGTTTTGGGAGCCTCCGAGATAGTATGCGGATGTCATGAGATGGTTGCATGTTCATTCGGACTTTGTCACCGTCCATTGCTTGTCTTGCGATCCTTGTGGTTCAGTTCCATGGAAGTCACAAACCAAAATGCAGGCAACTTGCAGACCACGCTGCTTGCAAAAGTTGCGCGGGCTTATATTCAGATCAAAGTTAAGGTAGCTACATACCTCATAGACACTTTCAGATTTTTATTTTTTCTCAGTTATAGAAGTCAGAAACCCCAATAAAGTATGTATTTTCTGAAAGCCCTGATATTGGGAAATCCAACAGTGCACAGTACATAGTCATTTTTTGCTCACGTGTTGACACACGTGAGCATATGTCGCAGCGATGTCTGTCTGTCTGTCTGTCTGTCTGTCTGTGTGTCTGTCTGTCCGTCTGTTTGTCTGTGTACTCAATATCTCAAAAGCGGCTCATCAGATCAGAATCAAATCTGGTACATAGATTCAATTTGCAAATGGCAAGAACTGATTAGTTTTTGGTGGGTGTGGCTTGCTTACTTTTTGCTCATTTGCATAATTAATGATTTTAGAAAAAACTGAAATATATTGACAACGACTGCACACAATTTGATGAGATTCGCTACAAATGTTGATCACACCAAGATATATCAGCTTTGAAAGATATTAAGGGGTGACGCGAAAGATAATTACTAATTTGCATGTTTAATGAAATTTCCTAATTAGGAGTATATATCTGAATTTACTTGATCAAAATTGACGAAACTTGGTATACACATTGAAGATACTATGATATAACATTATTTAAAGTCATTAAGCATTTTTACTTCATCCAAATCCTAATTTGCATATTTAATGACCTTTTGAAATTAAGGATACATATTTGAAGTTACATGACCAAAATTGATGAAACTTGCTATGTACATTAAAGATGCTATGATAGAACATTATTAAATGTCATTAAGCATTTTTACATCAGCCAATTCCTAATTTGCATATTTTATTAACTTTCCTAATTAGGGGTATTTATCTGTATTGACTTGACCAAAGTTGACGAAACTTGCTATGTACATTAAAGATACTATGATACGACATTATTGAAAGTCATTAAGCATTTTTACTTCATCCAGCTCTTAATTTGCATATTTAATGAATATTTGAAATTAGGGATATATATTTGAATTTACATGACCAAAGTTGATGAAACTTGCTATGTACATTAAAGATACTATTATGTAGGCTAACATTATTGAAATGCATTAAGCATTTTGCTTCAGCAAATTCCTAATTTGTGTATTTAATGAACTTTCCTAATTACGGATATATACTTGGATTTATTGGATCAAAGTTGGCATAACATGCTATGTACATTGATGATTATACCAGGTTATACCAATATTGGAAGTCATTTCGCACAAGTTTAAGTTTTCATGTCAGCTAATATATAGTTTGCATATCTAATGAGCTTTCAAAGTTTGGAAAATATAGTTTGAAGGACTTGACCAAAGGCAATTACACTTGCTGTATAAAGTGGTGATACAATGACAGCAGTCAAAGAAATTAATTATTTTTATTTCAGCTAATTACATATTTGAATACTTAATGACCTATAGAGTTAATCTGTGGTGAATATTGTTCATTATATTGATCATAATACTTTCAATGAAGTTGCAAACATGTGGCAAAGGTTCAAATTTACACATAACTGCAATATATAATGAAACACGTGAGCATTTACAGTTCACGAACATTCATAATCAGGGATATTTATCTGTATTGATTAAACCAAAGTTGATAAAACTTGCTATGTACATTAAAGATGCTACGATACAACATTATTGAAAGTCAGTAAGCATTTTTACTTCATCCAGCTCCTAATTTGCATATTTAATGAATTTTTGAAATTGCGGATATATATTTGAATTTACATGACCAAAATTGATGAAACTTGCTATGTACATAAAGATACTATTGTGTAGGCTAACATTATTGAAAGGCATTAAGCATTTTTGCTTCAGCCAATTCCTAATTTGTGTAATTAATTAACTTTCCTAATTAGGGATATACACTTGGATTTATTTGATCAAAGTTGGCATAACATGCTATGTACATTGAAGATTATACCAGGTTATACCAATATTGGAAGTCATTTCGCACTGAAGTTTCATGTCAGCTAATTTATAGTTTGCATATTTAATGAGCTTTCAAAGTTTGGAATATATAGTTTGAAGGACTTGAACAAAGGCAATTACACTTGCTATATAAAGTGGTGATACAATGATAGCAGTCAAAGAAATTAATTATTTTTATTTCAGCTAATTACATATTTGAATACTTAAAGACCTATCTATAGAGTGGTGAATATTGTTTATTATGTTGATCATAATACTTTCAATGAAGTTACAAACGTGTGGCAAAGGTTCAAATTTGCACATAACTGCAATATATAATATAACACGTGAGCATTTACAGTTCATATCTGGTTTGCATAATAGTCACGTGACAAGCGTTTTACTAAAATCGTTTTTCCCTCCCTTTAGCGAACACGCTGCTAGATTTCCGGTTGAAATTTATGCATTGACAAGCCTTAGCTATACCCTTCAAAACTGTCTGCGATTATTTCTCAGAGTCTCTATTCAAATTATATGGAGACAATTACAATTCCTTGAAAACCACCTTCTTAGTCTAACACCTTAATAGTGCATAGTAAAAAAACAAAGGCATATTAAGGAAATCCCAAACACTGATTTGAAGGGTATTACCAAGGCTTGTCAATGCACGAATTTCAATCGGAAATCATTCAGCGTGTTCGCTGAGGGGGGGGGGGACATATTTTTTGAAGGTTCAACAAAATGCTTGTCACGTGCCAATTATGTAGATAGTGACTATGTTCTGTGCACAATCGGATTTCCAAATTGGGCTTTGGGACTTCTATAACTGAGAAAAAAATGAAAATCTGAAAGGTATGTAGCTACTGTAGGTATGTAAGGTATGTAGCTACCTTAAGGCAAAGATATGTTGTAGTTTCTTTTGCGAAATGTAACCCGACAGTAACTCCAACGACAACGCAAGCATGAAAATTACAAAATGAGAGGTTGCATAGGGTAGTAATAAATAGATTCATTAAAAGAAGAGGTTTTAACGATTAATGATTCGGTTCCTGCTCAGACTTGGCAAGCGACTAGTAGGTCTGTTGCCAAAATATCACAGTGGACTATCACGAGAGGTCCGTGTTTTTGCCTTTTGTACGGTACCTGATTATCCATTAACAGAACATTTTGAAATATTTTTCCACCGTGTATTTGTCTATGTGAACTAAATGTTTAGTCTTTATGTAAAATAAAAAGCTATCGATTTGCCTAATTTACCTCGCTCTATTTTTAATGATTCGTCCACCTAAGTTTTAACGTCATTTTACAAAATTATAAACATATCACTAATACGCAGATCACATCACTTAAAAGAAAGATCTTCAGGTTATGTTATAAACGTTTTACGGTATTATTTGACTGTTGCTTTGTCGTGCATTAAAGTTGAAGTCTAAAGCAAAGAAAATACATATTAACGCAACAAATATTCTCGTGACATCAGCTCGACTGACAACTGCAAATATCTGTGAATTTCTGTTGTTACTGTAAGACGTTCCTGTTCTCCGGTGGATAGAAGCGTTTGGATTGAACAGGAAAACATGTTTTCGACATTGATCGGGACAGCCATTTTTGTGTTCTGCCGTTTCATGTACGTGGAAGCTCTGTATTGATCCTGATGTGTACGTATGTGTACTGCTGTTCCAACATGACAACGCAAATGCACTCAGAAGCCTGGTGAGGTGTGTCCGTTCAAGCAATAAGACAGTGACCCTTCGGATGGATGACGACATGGAGTGCGGTCCGAGCTTTAATACATGTAATAAAGGCTTGATGGATAGAAGAAAAGTGCTTTCCTTAGCGACCTACCATCCATTCATACTTGAAAAGAGGATACGAAGGAAGTGAAAGACAAGATATGAGAAGCAACAGGGGACAATAAAATGGAGAATCGGGGAAAGGCATATGCATGGGGAAGCACTCCGAAACGGGGTCAGTGTGGGCATTGTATAAACGACAAATTAAGAATTTAAAGCTCGGCAAGATTATTACCATATCATCAGTCGAGACAAAATACGGCGCATTGATCTCCGTGAGGACATGCAAAAGAAATTAACGACTCGATCATCTGCGTAACACTTGCGATGAGAATTTGCAAGTTATGTGTATGTAAAATGCGAGTGTTATATTTTAATACGACAACAAAATACATGTATAATGTGGAATCAAGTTCACGCTAACATCTGTGCTATAACGCGAAAACAAAGTTACGTACATCGACAAATTTTCAGCCGCCTCGGAATTTCTTTATTGGAAGAATTTCGTTCTGTGTGCCGAAGGTTATAAGCATTCCAATGACAGTCAGTTTTGAAAACATTCATTGAATCACTGATTCTTTCGTGTACTTTACCGAGTTTTATGACCCGAACGTGAACAGACGAGCATTTAAGAACAAAATATGTGCCTTATGAATACCGTAAAGTACACAAAATAATAGTAAAGTCAAGCAAGCATTATGAACGAAAAATCGCAATTTTTCAAACATCAATATTATGCCTTTAAGGTACAGTGTTAGTGAATTTAATTGGTTTGCATTGCATGGAGAAATGTATCGATTCTATGAGTTCGTTTAATGTACGTCGAGCATCTCACACCTCCGATAAATTCAAAATGATACAACGCCGCCTTAGCCATCACGAGCTCGACAAATATGGGCATAGTTTTTCAAGTGAGTCTCTGCCGTCTATGGTACGTCTATGGTACTGGTGCATGGTGAGTGATACTGAAAAACTCGGCATTGTCCGCATGTGAGGGCGCTTTCTCAAACATCATAGCATCAATAATAGTCACTTCTCCGACTTGGAAAACTGTGGTCTGATAAAGTGATGTCAACAAAATTAATCTCTTTATAGAAATTTCTTGATACGGAATGTAATGAGGTCAAGGTCATTATGGCTTCAAATGGACTGAGAATCCTCTCGTACCAACAATTATGAAACTTCTTTGTTCAGTCGCATGAGAGAAAATGCCGAGAGAGTTTGACCGGTTGACCTCGCTGTTAATTTTATGCAGGAAATTACAATAACAATGCTTGGTCGAATGACGCAGTGCCTTGAGG
>LD360422.1:0-14677 GCA_001465055.1 Ptychodera flava | reverse complement strand
TGCTGAAACCATGGATGTCTATTTTTGTACATCCATGGTTGAAAGATTCCTGCTATGCATGTTGCTAAAGTTGACCTTCAGTACCTAAAGTTTCAGACCTTATTTACGTTTGTCATTCTTGTTTTTCTGGTTTAAATATTTCTTGTTGTTTTTCTGGTTGTACTGTGCAGAAATTGTCATAACATCAACGTATAATTTTCCTGCTCTGAACAGATAGAAACAACACTTATTGTTGATCTTTGGTATGTACCAATTCTGATCAAATTTGAGCGACACTGTATAATTGCTGTATTTTTTAGTCCCCACGGACACCGTCCGGGGGGACTAATAGGTTTGGTCATGTCCGTGCGTGCATGCGTGCGTGCGTGCGTATGTGTGTGCGTGCGTGCGTGCGTCCGTTCACGCAGATGTCTCAGAGATGCAAGGAGCGATTTCATTCAAACTTGGCAAAAAGATTACTTTATATGTCATACAGATGCACGTTGATTTGCTTTGTGATACGATCCAATATGGCCGCCAGGCGGCTATTTTATTACGATTTTTTCATGTACAAAGCCATAACTCAGACATGTTTCAACCGATTTTATTCAAAGTTGGTACAAGGACATTGACCAATGTCATAGATATGCACGTTGATTTGTTTTGTGATATGATCCAAAGTGTCCACCAGGCGGCCATTTTATTACAATTTTTTCATGTACAAAGCCATAACTCAGACATGTTTCAACCGATTTTATTCAAAGTTGGTACAAGGACATTGACCAATGTCATAGATATGCACGTCAATTTATTTTGTGATATGATCCAATATGGCCGCCAGGCGGCCATTTTGTTACGATTTTTTCATGTTCAGAGCCATAAGTCAGACATGTTTCAACCGATTTTATTTAAAGTTGGTACAAGGACATTGACCACTGTAATAGATATGCACGTCAATTTGTTTTGTGCTACAATCCAATATGGCTGCCGTGTGGCCATTTTGTTACAATTTTTTCATGTACAGAGCCATAACTCAGGCATATATCAAACGATTTTATTCAAACTTGGTAAAAGGACATTGACCTATGTGATTCATATGCACGTCAATTTTGTTTGTGATACAATCCAATATGGCTGCTAGGCAGCCATTTTATTATGATTTTGTCATGTACAGAGCCATAACTCAGACATGTTTCAACCGATTTTTTTCAAAGTTGGTACAAGGACATTGACCAATGTCATAGATATGCATGTCAATTTGTTTTGTGATATGATCCAATATGGCTGCCGTGTGGCCATTTTGTTACGATTTTTTCATGTAAAGAGCCATAACTCGGACATGTTTCAATCGATTTTATTCAAAGTTTGTACAATGACATTAACCTATGTCATACGGTACATATGTACATCAATTTGTTTCATGAGATGATCCAATATGACTGCATGGCAGCCATTTTGTTACGATTTGTTCATGTCCTTTGGGCACGTACGATTTCATTCACCAATTTTATTCAAACTTAGTGCGAGGACATTGACCTATGTCTTACATATGCACATTGACTTGTTTTGTGATACAATCCAATATGGCCGCCGTGTGGCCATTTTTTTCCGATTTTTTCATGTCCGGAACCATAACTCAGACATGTATCAAGTGAATTTATTCAAAGTTGGTACAAGGACATTGACTTATTTATACATATGTATGTCAATTGGTTTCACGAGATGGTCAAATATGGCCACATGGTGGCAATTTTGTTTTGGTTGTTTCATGTTGAGAGCCATAACTCTGGCAAGTCTCAACTGATCTTATTCAAAGTTGGTACATGGACATTGACTTATGTAATACATATACGTATTAATTTTTTAAACTGTAAGATCAAATATCGCTGCATGGCGGTGATTTTGTTACAACTTTCTAATGTACAGAGCCATAACTCAGACATATTTCCATCAGTATCATTCAAAGTTGGTACAAGGACATTGACCTGTTTTATACATATGCTCGTCAATTTGTTTCACGTCATGTAGCAGTAACATGTCAGTTATTGAAGTTTCGTAAGTAGGCTGATATGTCAAGAAATACTGCACCAAATTTCATGAAACTTTGTACTGATGTTAAGCTCACATTGCTTTAACATTGAAAAAGACATTTATCAGTGTCATTTTAACTAATTTGTAATTGCATATGTAATGAACTTTCCTAAGAGTGATATAGCCACAAATTAATACAACGTCAAATTTGATGAAACTTGATACAGATGTTAATCTCATAGTTTGTTATAAATACTGCATAAAACTTCATGAAATATGGTACCAGTGATAATCTGTTAAGTATTAGGATTGTATGCAAAAATGTTTTGCAACATCCTGTTGATTAATTCCTAGTTGACTCATTTTGTGAACTTTAGGATGGTGGCCTACATTGGTTTTATGTTTTCATCACCATGGAACTCATTCTTGGCCATTGAGCACCACCTGTATCAAAGTATTTTTATCACAGACCTAATTAATGAAGAGGACTCTATCCTCTCTGAGGACTTGGGGGCGACTTGCAGCGATTTCGAAGCTGTTATCCAATTGGTTGGCAGAATCTTACCGTTACAATTAAATAATACAAATAAACTCCCTAAGTTGCTGTGAATAGTGACAATCGACCAATCAGATATAACCTTGCAAACACGCTGCGAGTCAGCCGAGGACTTGTAATCAAAGTACCCATTAACAAGTGGGGACTGTGTCATCAACGATGACTTGTTGTAAAAGTGTTAGTCTCCTTGAATCAAAATACAGGCTGATGTGTTATCATAGCCTTCAACTTCTTCAGTGAGGTGTGAGAATCAGCTGAACCTTGAAGGTACATGAATTTCAGGCACAATACCACTGAGGGCACTATTTTCATCACTCGCTCAAACTTTAGCAGGACCTTTTAGTCAATGCTTTTATACCGTCTATTTATCTCAATGCTACTATGATTTTCTGTGGTAAATTAATCATAACTTTGGAATGGTTACCAAAATTGTAAATCACACAGATGTGATGTCAGGTAAAGTAAGTAAAGTTCCATGTTAGTCAACTACCAATCCTGGAAATACTTGCTCAGAAAATAAACGCACAAAACAATGCCAAAGGTCATTTGAGTGGTTTAGCTGTGCTCAGACAGGCACTGAAACAGAGCTGTGTGAAAATATCTGGTGTGAGATGAGATAATAAGGACTTGATGACAGGATATTTTCATATTCACTTACAAGGTCAGGTATACTATGGCAAAAGTGAAGATAATTTTAAGACATTCCTTCCCGTAGACATTTAGAGCCAGCAACTGTGTGTGGTTATGCCATCCATCTTGTACACCACGATAAGAACATGTCATGTTTTATCTAATTCATATTATTATTAAAATATACAAAATCACATCTACATGAAATCTAAAACTGTACCATGAACATTTACAAAACCTTAATACATACAAATTTTTAAATATGAGCAACTACTTCTATACTCAATCCATGCTACCTGTGAGCAGGTTTTGTTGGCCATCCTTTTGGCATATTTTGCTATGCTAGTATTATTGAAAAATATTGCTGAACATAAAGTAGACAGACTGCAACACCATTCATTGAATCATATCACTGAAATCAATGTCCTTATTCTGCCTGATGAAAAGTAAGCCAAGCAACACTATCAATACAGGTACTAAAATTCAGATCTGTGCTTAAATGCAGGACATGAGGACATATTCTGAAAATATTTTCAATTTAAGTACAATATACTTCTGCTATTGATGTTCCTTCAACACAAAGATGAGATAATTCTAGAGACAGTTTTCGTAGCTTCACGGTAAAGATATGGATAGTGATGAAAATAATAGAGACTGTAAACTTGTAAATACAACAGGAAACATGTTCAATTTTTGTTTTCTTGTAGACAGATAATAGACATAATCTACTCATGTATTGCATGATTACAATTTTAAACTCACTTGTGGGGTTTTTCTTACAAATTAGAATATTGCATAGATTACAGATAAACCAGTATGATATGCACATTGAATTTAAAAATTAAAGACAGTGATACAAATTTCAAAAAAATAATCCTTCATACTAAAGTAAAAACCAAACGGCAACATTCCAAACTTTTTTACAGAGTCAGAAAAATACTAAAACACATGTATTTGCTGCATGAGAATACTACTGAGTGCCTTCATCAATGTGTTTTCAGTCAGTGTGATGGAACTCTGAGAAATGTTTATTGTGTTTGCACAACTTTCACAAAATTTCAAAATTCTAGTAGCAATCTCTTGGAGCGCAATTTAAGAACTTGATCATGATTGTCAATACTAAACTTTATTGACATAAAAGGGGCAATATTAAAATATATTAGAAGTATTTAAAGTGAATAATGATGGTATTAAATTGTAAAATAATTCATCCTCAAGCAAAGTAAAACCTATTCTCTAGTAAAATTTTTACAATATCACAAAAAGTAACAAGACACATGGTGCTATTTGTATTTGCTGCTGGAGAATACAAATGAATGCCTTCACCAATGTGTTTTCAGCCAGTGTGATGGAATCAGGAGAAACATTTATTATGTTTCGTACAAATTTTCTTAAATTTCAAAATTCTAGCTACAGGCTCTAAGAATGTAATTTCAGTACTTGATCACTATACTGATTGCAATAACTGTTCATTTATGTTTCCATCTATGTTTACACAGATTTCATTCTTTTTCCAGCAGGGAAAGGGTTTGAAAGTAGTTACCTTCTGTCTGCCAAATTGGTTACATGTACAACAAACTTTAACAATTGATTACAGTATTCAAACTTACTGGACAAGCTACAAAAAAGAAAAAGAAATTCTATTTGCACTCCGAACATCCAAGGGGAGATTATATCATGCATACTTACACATAGCTCATCTTTTATTTATTAAACCAAACTGCATGAATATACAAATGCGTAAATCCATCTTTAAGTATGCTAAATAAACATATCAAATCTTTCAGTAATATCTGTGAAAGTCAAATATATGAAGGACATGTAATACTTATCTACTGGATATAAGGTATCTCTATGTTCTCTTACTGCCCTACTTATGTACCAAGTCACTGCTAAAATACTAAATTATCGCACAAAACACTGATTACACACTCTTCTTTCAATATTGTATGTAATATGGCAGTATAAAACCCAGCTTGCTATTGACATCTGTATGGGTACATTTCATGTTCTCAAGATAACTGAGGAACTGGTGTTTAATTCTGAGCAATCTCATCTATTCAACATATTAATACCTGTACACTGTAATTAACTTTCCCAAGGAACATTGCAGGTAATTAACACGCTCTTGATAGTTTACAATTACACAGAGGTACATTTACAGAGAACACCACATTAACCCGTCAAGCCATTTAGCAAAATGCCGAGTGAGACTGGGAGTCATTTGGCCAGATAACAAATAAATTGGCGATCAACTTCACTGGTTGGGTACAGCAATTGCAAACACTAAAATAAGCGGGTAATCTCAATAGTTGTGAATTGTAAATTATTCTTCATTCCATTCAGTTTATTTTCTAAGATACACCATGAGACAAATGGTTTGTACCACTGTGCGATGTTTACGCAGCCTGTAGTATCAGTATCAATTTTATGGCCAGAGTTGGGCTTCCTGCTGACTTTTGTATTACAATCGCTGTACCAGACCACTGAAGTTGACCGCCAATTTACTTGTTATCTCACCAAATGACTCTCTGTTTTACAAGGCATTTTGCTAAATGGCTTGACGGGTTAATGTGGCGTTCTCTGTAAGACGATACTTCAACATTCAACACCAGAAGAGTGTTGTCGGGCTATCACATTGTTTGCATCTTATTCTGAAATCAATTTTGATACAAAGTGTATAACAAAATCCTTTCAGCATCTGATCAAACCTAACTTTCTTGCTGAAAATACTATGATGTCACAGCTTTATTATGGGAATGAAAACACGACAAATGTACAATCCTCTTAATCACTCTGTCATGATGAATATTTCTGAATTCAACATGTTGGCAGAGGTTAAGACATCCGAGTAGAAATTTATACAAACTTTTCAAAGCAATTTTGTGTTTCGTTGTCGTCATTTCGTAGTGCTGTGAAATATTTCACAGGTTTTAACTTGGATTTGGCTAAAATGCACAACTCTTGTGCTATATCTTCAATCTACATGAATAATTTTACATTTGATAATGTTCAAGATTTTGTTGGATCTTTTTCAGTAGGAGGGCGATAGCCTGAAGTGCTAGGCTGTGGAGATGATGGTAGCAAAGTTTGTTCCTTATGCTGTGCTCTGTGATATGACATTTCTTTTGAATATTGCTCTTCTTGGGAACAGGACATGCTTGATTTGGTAGACTTGTATGTTGCTTTTTCTTTCTCTGAAGCAGCTTGACTTTTTTCAAAGCTTGTCATTGATGAAACACCTTTACCGTAAGACTCTTTACCACTGTATTGTGTTTTATTATGACTGAGATCAAGATGAGCAAGTCTGGGCTTGAACCTAAACCTTTCATTCAATCTGTATGCACCAGAATCTCCTATATTATTATGACTGAGATCAAGATGAGAAAGTCCATGAATTGACTTCATCCCTTCACTCAAACTCTTTGCACCAATGTCTCCTATATTATTATGACTAAGATCAAGATGAGTAAGTCCATGCATTGACCTCATCCCTTCACTCAAACTCATTGCACCACTGTATCCTATGTTATTATGACTAAGATCAAGATGAGTAAGCGCATGCATTGACTTCATCCCTTTACTCAAACTCTTTGCCCCATTGTCTCCTATGTTATTATGACTAAGATCAAGATGAGTAAGTCCATGCATTGACTTCATCCCTTTACTCAAACTCTTTGCCCCATTGTCTCCTATGTCATTATGACTAAGATCAAGATGAGTAAGTGCATGCATTGACTTCATCCCTTTACTCAAACTCATTGCACCACTGTCTCCTATGTTATTATGACTAAGATCAAGATGAGTAAGTGCATGCATTGACTTCATCCCTTTACTCAAACTCTTTGCCCCATTGTCTCCTATGGTATTATGACTAAGATCAAGATGAGTAAGTGCATGCATTGACTTCATCCCTTTACTCAAACTCTTTGCCCCATTGTCTCCTATGTTATTATGACTAAGATCAAGATGAGTAAGTGCATGCATTGACTCCATCCCTTTACTCAAACTCTTTGCCCCATTGTCTCCTATGTTATTATGACTAAGATCAAGATGAGTAAGTCCATGCATTGACCTAATCATTTCACTCAAACTATTTACACCACTGTATCCTATGTTATTATGACTAAGATTAAGATGAGTAAGTCCATCCATCGACCCCATTATTTCACTCAAACTCTTTGCACCACTTTCTTTAATGTTATTATGACAAAGATCAAGATGAGTAAGTCCAGGCATTGACCTCATCACTTCACTCAAACTTTTTGCGCCACGTTCTCCTATGTTATTATGACTAAGATCAAGATGAGAAAGTCCATGAATTGACTTCATCCCTTCACTCAAATTCTTTGCACCACTGTCTCCTATGTTATTATGACTAAAATTAAGATGAGTAAGTCCATGCATTGACCTAATCATTTCACTCAAACTCTTTGCCCCATTGTCTCCTATGTTATTATGACTAAGATCAAGATGAGCAAGTCCTTGCATTGACTTCATCCCTTCACTCAAAATCATTGCACCACTGTCTCCTATGTTGTTATGACTAAAATTAAGATGAGTAAGTCCATGCATTGACCTAATCATTTCACTCAAACTATTTACACCTCTGTATCCTATGTTATTATGACTAAGATCAAGATGAGCAAGTCCTTGCATTGACTTCATCCCTTCACTCAAAATCATTGCACCACTGTCTCCTATGTTGTTATGACTAAAATTAAGATGAGTAAGTCCATGCATTGAACTAATCATTTCACTCAAACTATTTACACCACTGTATCCTATGTTATTATGACTAAGATCAAGATGAGTAAGTCCATGAATTGACTTCATCCCTTCACTCAAACTCTTTGCACCACTGTCTCCTATGTTATTATGACTAAGATCAAGATGAGTAAGTCCATGCATTGACCTAATCATTTCACTCAAACTCTTTGCCCCATTGTCTCCTATGTTATTATGACTAAGATCAAGATGAGTAAGTGCATGCATTGACCTCATCATTTCACTCAAACTCTTTGCACCACTGTCTCCTATGTCATTATGGCTAAGATCAAGATGAGTAAGTGCATGCATTGACTTCATCCCTTTACTCAAACTCTTTGGCCCATTGTCTCCTATGTCATTATGGCTAAGATCAAGATGAGTAAGTGCATGCATTGACTTCATCACTTCACTCAAACTCTTTGCACCACTGTCTCCTATGTTATTATGACTAAGATCAAGATGAGTAAGTCCATGCATTGACCCTATCCCTTTACTCAAACTTCCTGCACCACTGTCTCCTATGTTATTATGACTAAGATCAAGATGAGTAAGTCCATGCATGAACCACATTATTTCACTCAAACTCTCTGCACCACTTTCTCCCATATTATTATGACTAAGATTAAGATGAGTAAGTCCATGCATCAACCACAGTATTTCACTCAAACTCTCTGCACCTCTTTCTCCTATGTTATTATGACAAAGATCAAGATGAGTAAGTCCATCCATTGACCTCATCACTTCACTCAAACTTTTTGCGCCACTTTCTCCTATGTTATTATGACTAAGATCAAGATGAGTAAGTCCATGCATTGACTTCATACCTTCACTCAAACTCCTTGCACCACTTTCTCCAATGTTATTATGACAAAGATCAAGATGAGTAAGTCCATCCATTGACCTCATCACTTCACTCAAACTTTTTGCGCCACTTTCTCCTATGTTATTATGACTAAGATCAAGATGAGTAAGTCCAGGCATTGACCTCATCACTTCACTCAAACTTTTTGCGCCACTTTCTCCTATGTTATTATGACTAAGATCAAGATGAGTAAGTCCAGGCATTGACCTCATCCCTTCACTCAAACTCCTTGCACCACTGTCTCCTATGTTATTATGACTAAGATCAAGATGAGTAAGTCCATGCATTGACTTCCACATACTCAAACTCTTTGCACCACTTTCTCCTATGTTATTATGGCTAAGATCAAGATGAGTAAGTCCATCCTTTGACCTCATCCCTTCACTCAAACACTTTGCACCACTGTTTCCAATGTTACTTTTTCTGAGATCCAGGTACTCAAGGTTCAAAGAATTTAAACCTTGCACAAAGCATTTAAAGTCCTTGTAAACCCAGTCTTTCTCTTTGACTGTTAGCCTTCTCAGTTTAGTCATTTGTACAACATTTTCAAAAGACTGGACAGGTAACTCTTTCGAATCAACGGGTATACTCTCAATTGATGACCCACTTAATTGATCTTTAATGTAAGGAAAAATGGCCGTTAGGTAATCAAAATTATTGGCAACGTTGATGAATGGTTGGCTCGTATGGTTCTTTTGTATGTTAAGTAGAATCTCTACTCCTTTCATGTCAATGTTTGTTTTGCTGAAATTGGCACACCGAAGTGTCTTCAGAAAAAGTAAAGAATTTCCAACACTTTCGATTCCTTGATTATCAACAGTACTGCCACTAATGTTTAAATTTCTCAAGTTGCTTAAGTGTTTTAAGCTGTTAGCTAGTTTGTGGCAAGCAGATGGACTGAATATTGTCAGTTTTAAGCTTTCCAAGTTCGAAAAAACTGATAGATCATTTAAAACACTCTCATAATCAGTTTCAGACCACGCTTTATTCTCTGGAATATCTACAGCAGTAACCGTTTGAATGTTTTTGAAAAAGACCTTCAATTTTTCATCCCTTAATGTCAGGTTTTCTTTCTCAAAATCAGGTACACTAGATAATACAGAGGGTTGGCATTTAATATGAGGAATGATTTTGTGTAGCCCTGACAAGTTGTGACTAACATCAATGTCACAATTAGTTTCATGGTTTTCAAGGTCAGCAAACATACTTTGCACTACAAAGGCACCGATTTTGTTTGAACTCATGTTTATAAACCTCAATTGACTAAAGTTGGACAAGAGTTTACCAATCTGAATGAAATTGTGAATTTTGTTGGAACCGACATCCAAATGTTTAAGTGTTTGTGGCATTTTTGACACCAAATTGTCCATTGGTAGCTGTAACCTGTTATGACTTAAATCTAGCCTCACCAACTTTGTGAGATGCCTTAGGTTCAATTCTGATTCTACCATATTATGACTAACATCAAGGTGTGTTAACTCAGATAGATGATTAAAACTCTGGCCAATATCTGTTATTTGGTTATGACTCACATCAAGGTCTGTTAACTGTGATAGATGAGTGAAACTCTGGCCAATATCTGTTATTCGGTTATGACTTATGTCAATGTGTGTTAGCTGTGATAGATGACTGACACTCTTGCCAATATATGTTATTTGGTTGTGACTCACATCAAGGTGTGTTAACTGTGATAGATGAGTGAAACTCTGGCTTATATCTGCTATTGAGTTATGACTCATGTCAAGGTGTGTTAACTGTGTTAGATGATTGATAACCTGGCCAATATACGATATTTTGTTATGGCTTAGATTTAAATGCATCATTGAGGATGGTAGAGAGAAATTAAGGTATGAGTCAAGATCATTATTGCTCAAGTCCAACTGTTTCAAGTTAGTTAAATTCTCGAAGGACGCATGTCTTATTTGGGATGATGGGAGTGGATGACTGAAAAGGTATAATTGCCCTAAGGACTCTTCCGTTCTTGTCAAATTGTTATGGCTGACATTTAGTACAGTGATTGATCTTGAAATCAATTTTGATATCTTTTGCAAACAAGGTAAGGTGAGTTTATTATAACTCGCATCTAATTCTTGAAGCTGTCTGTAATTGTCTAGATTTTCGAAGGTCAAGCCATGAAGATCATTATGACTTAGATTTAATTGAGTCACTGATGTGGGAATAAATCTGAAAACATGATTATTGGTTTTCAAGTTGCTGTTACTGAGATTTAGATGCTTCAAATTTCTGAAACGTTTCAACTTATTGAGCAACTGACTTGACATGTCGGTGTTACTGACGTTCAAATGAATCACTTCTTGAGAAATGTGTTGCAATAAATCTTCCATATCATCTCTGCTAACACAACAATGACTCAGATCTACCCTTTTAAGCTCTTTTAAATGGTTAAGTCTCTCACTTAGCAACAAAACAATATGTTGGTTCAACTCAGTACCACTCAGATCAATGCTTACAATGTTTTGGAGTAGTGATAAGTTTTCACAGAGTTTTGACAACTGACTGGTCGTTAACTTTGTACAATCTATGTGCCTCACATTATCTAAACTTCTCATCAAATTCACAACGTCATCCAGTGTTTTAAGAGTGAGATCACAAACATCTTGCTGCTGTGCTGTGGAGGTACACAATTGTAGAAGTTCAAGTAAACCATTCACAAGGTTATTATCATCCACCCTAACATCTATTTGCTCTCTTATTGGCAGCAATATTGTACACCCTAAACTGCCAATACTGTTTTTGCTTAGGTCCAAAGCAGTAAGACGTGGCATTGCATTCAACACCTCTCGTAATAATTTACAATGGTTCCAGGACAACTCGTTTTCAGCTAAACACAATGTATTGATATTAAGACTGACAGTCTGTTCAGACAAACAGAGTAGAAACTGCTCACAGAGATTACTTCCAAGCCCTGTTAGGCTTAGTTTTTCTAGATGTGGCATGAATGACAATGCCTTCATGAACATCTCCATGGTGCATTCCTCAATCACTTCCATTATGCTTTCATTACTTGAAATGGTCAATGATGTAACTGCTGGTTGCTGAGTTGTATCACTGCCAGATATGGATTTTGCATGTTTCTGTAGCAGTGGTACAGCTCTCAACAACTTGGTAGTCACAATAAAGTCATGAGTATTATCTATTCTAACTGTACACCTGTCAAGAGAAAGAGGATCTCCAATAATATTTGTCAGGCTTTCTTTGAATTCATTTGAGAGAAACGCTGCATCAATCTCTGAATACAACTTTATGTCTTTGATTAAAGAAGTGTTCTGTAAAAGAACAGTCAGAGCGTGTATACTTTGATTGGAGATCCCTGTACATGTTGACAGATCTAATGTATGGTTCTGACCTATCAATTTCTCAATGTCTCTTGCAAATACAGAAGGCCTCTCTGATTCAAACAAACAGTTACCAAGCAACCCAAGGTTGTTAATATCAACAGGAGTTTGAATTTCACTGAATTTAACAAATTCTTTCAGGAAATACGATGCTTTCTCACCCAAAATCCCAGTGACATATGGGAAACAATATGACATGTTGGCTTGTAAAATCTTTGTTTTCTCTTCCCTTAGAAACATTGGAATATTATTGGGTGACAATGCAACGATGTTACTCAAATACGTTGCAATGATGTCACCGTATACATATTTGCTTTGGAAGGTGTAACAATCATCAGACTTAGTCAACAAACCAAAAAAGTATGATGCCAAATTTTGAATACTTTTATCAATCCACTCCAGAAACAATTTACCCACATTTTCTGCAGTGATGTGATCATACAGACACTTTCCAATATCATTAAATCTTGCTTTTAAAATTTCTCTGAGATTTTCAATTTCCACATTATTTTCTTTACAATACATCTCAGCATGGCGTGTCATGGCATACTCAGTTGCCTTGGTTACTGTTGGAGGAAAAGTAAAGGAATTTTCAAACCAAAAGGATACAAAGAAAGGGAAGAAAAACTCTTCTTGTCTCAGGGCATCAACTACTGGATCAAACTTAGACTGCTGAAGTAAATTCTTTGCTTGCTGTTTATCCTCTACACGATCCATGACAAAAGCTTCCCATTTACCACATACTGTATCTCGACGCCATGTTGCTCTGCATGCAGAGGAAACGGCTGCCATTTCTGTTCAGAGATTAAACACATTATGAAAAATGAGTTGAAAGTGTATTGGACATGATTGCATGTTAAGTCTGAAACTAAAAATTCAAATTGGCCATTTAGTAATTTTCCTTAAGTTGTAATATTCCAAAAGCCAATTGCTCTTTCTAGAAAATGCACATGCTGTTTACAAAATTTGATATTTCTCCTTGTTTTATTGGGTATGATTACATTGTTACAGCACATGTTGGAAGAGTGTAATGCCTGTTTAATTGCTTTGTATATAGTTATGTTGTTCTTGGCAAAGATATCTCAAAATCTTCCTTCTATATTTGCTATGAATATTCAAGTACCATTGATATTGTCGTATTCTCATCACTCCGACTGCAACTTACCATGCATCTTGTCTTTCACTTCTTCATACTCTTTTTCATGTATCTCCAGCTTGATTCTGATGTTAATACCAGCCTTCAAAGCTCTGTTTCTTATAGAACGTGGTATCAATATTCTGGAAAGAGCCTTCTCTACCATACCATCTTTATATTTCTGCCAAAAATAATCTATATCCTCCTCTGTAAGGAAACTCAAAATCAACACTAAGGATCCACTTTTAGTTTCATTCAAGATAGCCCTGAATTCTCTTAAAACCTCCTTACATTCTTTTTCCTTGGCCGTGTTTTTTCCTGGCACCGAGTTAAGGAGATTCTCAACTAACTTCAGAAGGTGTTTTCGTAATTTCAAATTCACTTTCCTTTCTTTAAGTGCCATTCTCCTTTCCTCAAGGTCAAGTTCTCGACTCTGTCTTTCGATTTCATCTATGACCACAGTGGCCTTCGCTGTCATCCCTGTAGAAGAATATTTTGAAAACTGTTGACTTAAATACACTAATGAACATGTGACATCTTTTATTTTAATGAACTGTTTATTGTGACAAAATTAAGAAGATCGTATTTACAAGCAATGTAATATTTGTCATTTTAGTAAAATTTTGCTGGTCAGATAGCCTGGCAGTTTCCATATTTTAGTATACCATATGATGAAGTCAGAAATACATTTACAATCAAAATCTTTAAAGATGGAAAACTTGCAGTGGCGATCAAAGCAGATTTGACGTTTCAGTAGAGCTTGATATTGATAGGGTTGTGGTATATATTACCTACTTTGTACCTAAATGTACACCACTAACACGTTTCAAAGATTGCTTCAGTAGCAGCAGGTTCTCAAAGACAAATATAATAAACACTACACAAACTCTTTTCACACTTATTTCCAATGCGTTCTAAGATTCCATTAAATTAGTAATCAGCTGTAACTGATAAGACAAGCCTGTGGGTAACCTAATTATTTTTGTCTTTGAGAACATGATGCTTGTGAAGCGATATT
This sequence comes from Ptychodera flava, assembly GCA_001465055.1. Taxonomy (NCBI): domain Eukaryota; kingdom Metazoa; phylum Hemichordata; class Enteropneusta; family Ptychoderidae; genus Ptychodera; species Ptychodera flava. The sequence goes on along the minus strand of LD360422.1, from coordinate 340 downwards.
TGAAACAAGTGGTGTACATTTAAGAACAAAGTAGGTAATATGTACTTCAACCCTATCAATATCCAGGTCTACTTAAACATCAAATCTGCGTCGCACACCACTGTAATTGGTCAAGGCATTGTTTTGTTATCGACGTGTATCAGCGATTTTTACAACAGTAACACAAAAGATTATTTGTTTATGTTTCTCCGTCTGACATATGAGGAGTGGCCCTGGTGTGTTGTGTAACTGAGAGCATGTAGCTGATAAAATGTAAACAGTCTACATCCAGCCCTGTTGTTTTAATGTTGTAAAAGCGCTGATACACGTTGATAAAAACAATGCCTTGGCCAATTAAGTT
>LD360412.1:315-28253 GCA_001465055.1 Ptychodera flava | reverse complement strand
AGAGAGAGAGAGAGAGAAGGAGATGGGGGAATGTGTTAAAAGTGGAGCTGATGCAAACAGAGCTAAAGTAACAATAGGCAATGGTAAAGGGGTGTTGACATTTCATTATTTTATTACCTAACTTACGTCACTCATTTTGAAGTCTCTTATTTTATAACGATATAATGGCAATCAAGGCTTATTGTCCTAACGAGATAATGGATGTCCATCCGTAATCGTTGTATCTATGTGTCGCTATTAATTTCGTTTGGCAGTTTCATGTACCCGCTGATTATTCGAAACTCGTGCGATAACACTTTGAAGAAATAAATATATGAACTTATGATAACATTTTGTCTGTACTTAATTGTCTCTTAGTTTGACATTTTTATAACCCGACGCAATATTTTTCTCTTAAGGTATAGTTTCGTTTGCGAGTGAACGCACTGTTTGACAGTTTGTTTTTTTTTGCCTTAGTCTTCTGATTATGTTGGTCTTTTGATTTTTATTCAAATCTCAGGTAATTTGTTTTCTTAAATGTAGGTCATATAGGTAAATCCTATTGTTGACGTTGACTTATGGATCAGAGTAGATTTGTAGATCACTATCATTTACATTTTCACACACTTTTCACGTACATTTTCATTATTCTTTCCAGTGCTATGAAAGAGCTCAGAAAAATAGGTATTATTAATAACTATGAATTTGGTGTTGTCTTTAGATAACTCTTGTCAAGATTCCAATTATAAATGGCGTTGTCAGAATGGCTATCATAGAAAGCGTGATCTTGAAGAGGAACTAAAAATGAAAAAAGCTAATAAATGGGACAGGGAAAAAACAAACAAAAACAAAACAAAACACAAATTCAAAAGAAGAGAACAGCACTGCAATCAAATAGGGGTAGGAATATTTAACACGCAATAGGTTAGAAGGCAATTAGGGAGGATTGTGTGTTTCTCCTTGCATGCTCCACGTTAATGTATATTTTCAGACCTTGCAATTTTTAGCAACTCTTCATTCCTTCTTAGAAAGTCTATGAATATTTACTATCTAATAAACACCCTGCATTGTTGTAAACAATCACACCTGTTATAAGTTTTGTGCAGGTTTTGATTGGCAGATCGCTCCCTGTGTCATACCTACCTATATTTCGAGGTGTACGCGCCCTGCGAGTATATAACACTTTATGGTATTGGAATTCACCAATTTTGGGCGATTGGGAGGGGTTATGATACGAGGCATACATTTCCCAAACAATTAAAAATATGTTGTGGAATAATTACAGAACAATGATATCTGGCTACGCCAGATACCCCATCCTCATGCTTCCCTGTGAAATAGAAACTTTGAAAGATTACTTTTACCGTCACGATTTTGACTTTCGAATCGCTTCGCCTCGCAATAAACTTATGAATATGCAGACCAGATGGCTCCGAGGTCAACATTCCCCGGATTAGACGACATCACCAAAAACTGCAACTGCCTTTCCTAGCGAACGCATTCATTGCTGTAAGTGTTACTGAAATTAGCACCACATGTAATCACATGGCGTGTAATTGCTTCATGTAAATGAAACATTGTTTCTAAGAGAATCACGTTTTTATTGAAAAGTGCAGATATTCATTGATCTTTTGCAGCCTATACAACTTCAATCAAGTGGACACCGCTCAAGGTAAGTTTGATATGTAGTTAATATTTTGGTTTAATGACGTAAATGCTTAAACCTTTCAATTTTTCTGGAAGACCTAGAAGGCCAATATGTGTCTTTAAGCAGCAAATACATTACACTTTTAATGAGCAAAGCTGATAATCACAGTAATAGTAAGGAATTCTAGTGATGTAATTGTATTGGAAGAAAGTATTGTTTGGTAATTTTATCCTCGGAAAAATATTGTTCATTCCTCGGAGACAATTTTCCGGGTGTGCAGCAAGATCATGTCTTTCTTTGTACAGTGTTTATACTTTCTTGCCAATATGTAGGGGACAGGTTTTTACTGTAGCTAACGGGGAACTTTGACTGTATAGACCATGTTTTAAGCAAAAGCGGAACGAAGTATGAGTAATCATGGTATGTTGTCACTGCTAAAGATTATTTCTTCTTTGTAACATCATTTCCTTCAATGAAATTGGATTTTTATAGCAGATAGTGCTCCACCGAAAGCAGGTATTATCATGTTAATAGGTCATTCGGATGTTAATGCATGACTCATTTTACTTTCCCACTCATATTTATTGAGAAAACAGTTGAATCGAAAGTTAAAGTGAAATTGTTTTAAAGTAATGTAAAATTTGAGGTTGTGAAAAAGTCTACACTGATCTGCAACCGGCTTCACTTTTTACACTTCACAATTTCAACTGATTTTCTCCATTGTTATTTAAATCTGTTAGACCTACTTTGCAAAACAAATTCCAAAATTAAAAGAAGGAGAATGCTATGTATGGCGCGTTATCAAGGCCAAAATTTTAACCCCAATTTTGGATTCGTATATTGCATTTCGGATCAGTATAACGCATTTCAACTTTCCAAGTCCCATTTTGGATTCGTATACGGCCAACTGTCGAACTCTCATATTTTAATGAACTCCCATTTTAGTAACTCCCATTTTGTATTCGTATATCGCATTTGACGGTTTTGAACTTTCATTTTTTGACTAATCTATTAACAATAAACTGTGTGTTTTAATGTTAGTTTTAGCTGAGAAACCCCCCTCAGCTTTTTAAATCTTAACTGAAATTTTAAAATCAAGTGTGGTCAATTCTTTATCTCTCAGTCCACTGGCAGACAAAAGGGCTGCCCATCCTTGTTCACCGTAATAATTAACATAAGGCCCTTTTTTCTCTCCTTATGCGCGAACATGAACTAGCTCGCATATATCCATACACTCTAAACCGACATTTTATGCACTATGGTATGCATTACATCTCAGCGAAGAGTGTTACTCTTGCGATCGTGTCGACTGTTACGACAGTAGGACATATCTGAATGGTCCAGTTCAAGTTACTTGAATGACTACAAAACTGGTGTTTTCTCCATTGTAATGGACAAGGGTCCGGCATTCACTGGCGCAGAACATTCCGGCTAATGGGACATAACACTAAAACAAAAATTGACCGACTTAGCCTGTTTGTAAGCGCCAGTGTCCCCACTGTTAAGGGTTCGCTCAGCCGTACGGAACGATTTACAGTGGGTTAGGCCTTTGCTATGCCCATCAGGCCCATACTGCCCCTTCAGGTGAGGGGAACCTAGTCCAAAACTCTACTAAAAACATTTTCCCTCGGTTTCGTGTCTTTTCCTGGGTTATTTTTGATTTTACAGTTTTTTGCTACTTGCACAGATATATCTGCCTAAAAAAACACCTACAATGTATTCATTTCTATGGGGAACCTTAACTTAATTTCCTCGATTACTGTCAGTAATACACTACTATAAACCAGTCTTTTTGTGTGGGACTGTGTATACACTAAAGTTTTCGATTCCATAAACCATAATTCAGATCTCTCCGTTCAAAGTTTCTCTTAAAACTCAATGAACAAGACTCAAATTCTGTGATGAGCGTTCTTTCTCATATGTCGCTGTAGCAGCAGCCATTTGCATTGCATCGTACGGAAAAAAAAACTCTTTTTCCATCGCACGACTAGGAGTTTTTCCGTTTCAACCCTTATTCTTCCGGGGAAAAACGAGAGCAAGACTGCACAGATAAATGTCTCTGCTTCCTTATGGAATATACGTTCTTGTCATATTCGTTCGGCATCAAGTACTGTAGCTTTCAAATCTTGACTAAAGACCTGCTTCTTTGAGAAAGCATGGTCGTGCGACACAGTGTAAATTACCGGTGAAAATTTTCCTATGGATACCAGGCTATATAAATTTTAACAAATATCATATCATTCAGCCTGAACATTAACCATTAGTTTTATTTCATTTTTTTCTCTCAATATTTTTAGAGAAAAAACTCATTGATTTTGTCACAGTACACACACGTACATGTCATCAATTTCAATCGCGACTGATTAAACTATATGCATTATCTGGAAAACTGAAGTGACTGTGCTCAGCTCATGTCTGAAGTTGCACGCAGTAGGGGTGTTCGTGATAAATGGAACAACGTTTCTGACCAATCACTGACAATGCTTGGTTTAAGCGTCAAATTTAAAATCTATTGTTATCAGCGCATGCATATTTACACACACACACACACACACAAACTAACTCATTAACCCTTTGAACCCGGCTCGGACAGAAATGTCCGATGACGTCATAGAGTACCAGGGGGCCAGGGTGCAAAGGGTTAAGCCGGTATAAGCTCTCGCAGAAAAAGCTGTCATGACATATATGATCGGAAATGTTGTAACGTACATTTGCTATTCTCATTCAGTTCGTTAAGATTCGTTTGCTTTCTCTCCACATGGCTGTTCGTCGGGAGTGACTTTGCGTTTTGCTAAATTTTCTCTCAAGTTCGGTCAGACGGTAGTTGATTTCATTTTCCCTGCAATTTCTCTCCACGACCTGCCTTCAGGTTTGGACTTCAGTATTTGCTCTTCACGACCGGTCGCCAGGTTGTGGCTGTAAAGTGTTGGATTTTTCCCGACTTTTTCTCAACGCTGGGTCGTGAGGTCGTGGTTTTTAGGTTTTGACCTTTTTCAGTAATATTTCTACTCGCGTGGCCGTGGGGTAGTTTTCAGGTTTGTGACTTTTTCAGTATTTTTCTCATCGACCGGTTATGAAGTCGTGCACGGCTGTAAATTGTTGAATTTTTGCCGAAATGTTTTCATGGTCATGGGGACGTGGCGTTAAGATTTTGACCTCTTTTATATTTTGACCTCTTTTATAAATTTTTTTTGTGACCGGTTTTGAGGTAGTGGCTTTTATTTTTTCGACTACTGTCAATATTTGCTCTCCAACAGGTGATGGCTTTCAGGTTGTTTACCTTTTTTCGGTATTTTCTCTCCAATTCCGGTCGCCAGGTCGTGTATGACTGATGGTCCATGACATTGTGTCTGCGATCGTCACCCCTTGTCTTATTTTACTACGTGTGGTGCAGTTGTGGCATTGACTTAATCAAATTTAATCAATTAATCCGCTGAAACGGCCAGCAGATTAGCCAGTTGGCAATGTTTGCGGAGCAATTGAAGTTGTGTACACAGGTTGGAAAGGAGATAAGGACTTGTAGGTATGACTTTTAAGAAAGTAGTCTGGCGATTTTGAGTAGAAGTCGTCAATTTGAAATATTACTGGCAAAATTCATAAATTAATTATATAATAAAACGAACCGATGCACAAAGAACCCCTCCCCTCACCCACACATGGAGGACAGACTACTGTTCCCTGTGCATGTAATTTAACAACTCTTCCTTCCACTTAGGTATCAGGATGGCTGAAGAAGACGTGGATAGAGTTAGGATACTACAATAAAAGTGAGCGGAGTGAAAATTGGGACCCTTGTTTTCAATCATTTTCCCTTAGCTTCTAAGCCCCCTTTTCTGACTCTAACGCTCAAACTAATTTATTTCCCCTTTTAAACCGTAACCTTTGACCTTATTTCCAGAAGTACACACATCTTTGACGTCATCAGTTTGTGACTATACCATTTATGAAATAGTAACAACATGAGAGATAGCTAAATGTTAAACATCATATTTCAACTCTTTCTCGTTTTGGTAAATTTGCACATCTCGCGACTGAGATATATTCTCTTTTATATTTCTTTTGAATCAAGAAAACGAGCTTAGTTTCGCGCTTTATATCTACATTAAATTGTTGTTTTTTGCATTGCAATCAATTATTATTTTATATTGATTCCAAGCCTTTTGTGAAAATGAACACTTCGTTTACATATTAACTATATTACGTTTGAATGTGGTATGTTGTATTTGGCATGTGCACCCTCTCAAGTATTAAATTTATATTAAAAGGATATTATTTGAGCTCAAATTAACATAGTTGCGTACTATTGTAAGTGTGTTGTTCAGTGAACTATTATTATATAGTGGGCTATACATGATTTATTATCCTGATAGGAGTATGATAATCGCACACCGTATTCTAAACATTCTGAAATTATAGAAAGCAATATGTTATAGTTATTCGTATTCAGTAATTCACCCTAGTGCCATGTCGATATTATATTACAGGTCATACGCATTCTATCTTGAATGATGGATTGCAGTCAACGGTTTCTGCGCATGTTGTTTATTATTATTACATACGTGATGCTGGTTTCATGCAGCAATAATGCAGATATCGATGGCCAGGCCAGAGCCGATGATCCACATGCTTGTTTTTGGTTCACAGGACCTACAGGATTACTGTAAGATAGTGATCTTTTAGACATTATTGTGATGATATTCAACTCCCAATGTATAAGATGTCAACAACTATTAGTGGCTGATTGCTCACTTTGGCCTGGGGTGTGTATTTTTTCGGACATCTAAAAGAGGCTGGCTTCCTATATAAACGTTCTAAAGAAGGTTCATCGTTATTCCAATTTTTGACAATGGAAAAATTAATGTCACTGCATGAATCTATTATGAAATACCTAATTAGTTTACGTTACCTCCTTATTCTTAGTTCTCATATAGAAGACAGCTAAATGTACATTTTGAATGTTTTATTAATTCAGCCGTGTGCGTACATATGGAAATATTTGTGTAAACAGACGTCATTCGTTAACTGCGCCTAAGCGATCTGGTTTTCGTAGAAGTCAACACTGCTCAGGATAATTGTAATCCTCTTTTTCTCAATCAACATCACAGGAAATCATACACTGTCTCGTAATCAGTTGGCTTAGCCAAAATTGTGATACGAATGACAAAAATGCCAAATTTGCTTGAAAGGTTGGTGCTGATCAAAATAAACTTTTGCACCACAAATTTTGATCACGATAACACCATTGTGATATTATTTATTCTAAAATGGCAACCGAATTTAAAGAGATTACCTTCAATCTTAAAGAAAGTAGGATTAACCTGGATTTAATGAAACACATGATACCCTTGATGACGTTATGGTGTGATAAATAACAAAAATCACAATTTATATACGACAGCATGCATATTATTACCGGTAAGCTAAACATATGTCAATACAAAACCATAAGAGTGACTGATGAACGGACCCACGTTTGGTCCCGAAAAACAATTCTGACAAATAACGAACATAAAAAACTTTTGAGAGGTCAAATGACAGAGGTCAAAGGACTATCGACTTACCTGTGTGTCCTGTTGCCAGAAAACTACTTTGATGTACTCACTATACCCTATCACTAACAAATAACCAATGTGTTAAGTTACCTTTTTTTTCCTTTACATTGATTCAATTTTTCAGATAAAGGCCATTGTTGAATGATAAATTATTTCATTATAGTTTTTTTTTTTTCAATTTGTGATGAGCCTAATGGCTAAGCTTTGTTAGATTAATCTTTTTAGTTTGAATTTATGGATTACCAATACAAAATGTATATAATCATTATGCTATCAACTTGTCACGTAAATGGGTTATTTACTAATCTTACTTATCTTCATAACCGGCCATTTTTTCATTTTGGATTGCCATGATGATTATGATATCGAGAATAGGACGAAGGCCTAGGAAGACATTTGCAAAAATTGAATACGTGCATGACTCATAGACAGCGTCTGCCGGCTATTAAATGCAAGCTGTATCTACGAATTAATGCTTGTAATTCACTAAAAACGTTAACGTTTCCGCCCTTACTTTATTTGAACGTCGTCTCACCTTCTTTCAGACAAACACAACGCAAGATCGCTCAGACCCGATCCCGCGCTAAAACGACAGTGATTTCGATGTCTGCTTTCGACGCCAGTTGTTCTTGCCTGAGTCGTTGTACAAAGACATATTTTCCAGCAACATGACTGTCAATACTTGTATCTTTATCTGAGAGGTTTGACCTTTGAAGCGCGAATAACCAAGTTTCTCGAAGGCTTCTCTGTGATGAAGCTTTTTCGCTATCGCCATGTTACGTTGATAATCCTGGCAAAGCCACCACAGGCTGAACTACGACACGCTTCACCTGTCAATCATTTCCTCTGTGCGAGGTATATAAGTTTCCTATTGTCAGCAAGTGCGCAGCAGCTTTTAAGAGTCTCCTACATTCTCTTGTTATACTAGAATCTCCCGTGTCTGTGGCACTCGTGCCAGGGCTCGAAATTACCTTTTTTCCTGATAGTCCCATCGGGCTACCATTTTCTGAAGTTGGTAGCCCTGTGACAAGGTCTGGTAGCCCATGCAAGAAAGAAGATTTTTTGTGAAGGGGCCTTTTATTTATATCTAGACAATGAAATATTTACTATGCATGATTCTATCCAGGAAGTGAAGTTCCACCGAAAATGTAAGCGAACCGGATTTTTGGCTGACTTTGTGCGACTCCAATTAAGGCTCTCATACACATTTCTGCGATTTACTCCGTTCCGTTTTTGGCAATGTATCGCAACTTCTGGAGATTGTAACGTGTGGTGACAAGTTGGTGGATTAGCCTTATCTTTACACAGGTGGTAGTTAGTGACTGTTTCTACAAAACTGTATGCCAGAATTCCGATAATGTTAAAATAAATATCGTGACAGACGTGGACAAAAGTCGTTATTTTATTCAGAATCCACCACTTCTCACTTTCATGGTTAATTGTGCAAAAACAAATCGGAGTATCAAACATCCAAGACAAACCGCTCACCAATGGCCATCACCCCCTCATACTTACACTTTTTAAGTGAAAAACTGAAACACATGCACGCAGATTTTGAAATATTCTTACAGTTTTCTTAATCTTCAATTGTCGAGTGACCAAAATACATATTACATGTCGGGCTTAAGATTCATTTTAATGGTGAAAAATCAAGTTAAAGATAAGTGTCTGCGAAGGCGGGTCTCCCCTTACCTGTGATTATACTTTGTGAGTAAATAATTATATAAATGAGTTTCCATTGGCCATCATTTCCCGAGCCTGTCATCTAAGTACATCAGTTCAGATAATGATATTTTAGTGATAGTTTGTCGCAACAAATTCGACTGCACTGTCGCCTTTTAACTTGCATAACAAAGTCGTAGTCTCGCCTTTCTGTGTCCAGCTTGGTTGCCTGTATGGGCGTCGATCATCTCACAGCGATCAACATCATGTCGCCTACCAAGTAATTTCATGTCCCAGGCTTTGGTAGTCCGTCTTGACTACCATTTCATAGGTTTTGGTAGCCCAAGGGAAAAGCTGGTAGTCTGGACGCGGGACTACCGCTAATTTCGAGCCCTGCGTGCTCATACCTTCGGTATTCTCAACTAGTGTCCTTCGGCGATATGCCTGCGAATCCCCCGTCCCCGTGTGAGTGAGACTACACTAATAATATAAAAGAAAGGCCCCAAGGGGGCTATAGACGGTCTACCTAGACTCGAATATAGTGGCAAGGGAAGAAGTGTTTAATACAGTATGTTATTACAACCACTAGCTATGAGAACTTTCCATTTCTTTCAAATTCTCCTGATTTCGATCGTCGTACGGTAAACAGAAAGGCAGAAATGTCGTTTATTTATACGGAGAGTTGTCATAGCAATATGTGTCGTGCACGACCTCGCTGCAACGTCACGATTACTACCAGCTCGAAGGTAGGCAATGCCGATGTAAATTAAGTAATAAGGAAAGAATTATATCCATATACCATTTCAATGAATTAAGATAAATCATATAGTGAGCGACGTTGCCTATTATTGTCCTTTATTTGCACACGCTAAGATCACTTATTCAATTAAAAGCTAATTTTTTCTGTACAGAGAACACCTTAGTGAATATTTGAAACTCTGACAGCATAGTTTTGATGACTATGTCTCAGTCTGACTTCAAGCTCTGAATAATGAGAATATCTCTCGCTTTTCAACGCAGGTGAAAACATTAACCTTATCATTAATTTGGCGACGAATATTTTTGACAGTCGTATATTCCGTTTCGGGAATAAGGGAATAAATTGCACCTCTCTTTGCGAAGAAATTGTATTGATTAACTTGAGTCTTCGTGAAAAATTAAAACAACATGTTTAACAGCATTTACAAACTTCACATCTTAATTCAATATACTTTGAAGGTAGGCAGTGCCGATGTAAATTAAGTTATAAGGAAAGAATAATATCCATATGCCATTTCACTGACTTGAATTTGAAGCATTATCAGTAACTTTGAAACACGTCACTTTCTTAATAACCAATCTAAAAAATGACATTATAATGTTATATTTTAATAAGTCAATAAGATTAAAGCAGCGTTCAGCAATCAAAGTTTGAATACACAAATTAGGGAATATTGGTGATAACATTCATGTCTATCTGGCAGTGCGTGCAGATGTTATTATGAAACTATAACATTTTCTATTCTCGCAGCATTTTCAGATGTTGCGATGGGTTCAGAAAAGCCGATTGGACTAACCTGACTGAGAATTGTATCGGTAAGTGTATTGCCACTGAATCTAACGACCTTTATCGGAAAACTGCCTACAGTCAATATTATCATACAAAGCCTGTTATTGTGCATATTATATACAAGGTCAGGTTTGAAGAAATCGAATTTTCCAAAGACGCGAGAGATTCTATCTCAGCCAATTGGGGAGTGGAAATAGTTTCTCACGCCCCTGCAACACTTGCAAAACTTCAAATTGTTTTAATTAACTGCTATTGAAACTAATGCCGTCAAATGTCGGAAATCTGAAATCAATATATTTTTGCATAACATGTCGTAAAAAAATCATGAAATAATGCCAAAAGATGCAGCTTATGTGCCTTTAAGAACAGTAAACTCACGGCATGATATGCTCGATGAACTTAACTTCCTGCTGAATCCTGAACGATTACAATCTTAGGAACACTTCCACATAAAATTGGTAACGTCCGTGAAATGGTCCGATTCTCAGTGTAGTGCCCTAAAACTATCACGTTTGTCTTGATACTGCTTTTTTCGTACCGAGTTGCGCGCGCGGCAAATATCAATTGAGTCATCGACATTGAAACAAAGCATGAGGTAGTCAGTGAAACTTTGCTTTTCCCTTGAGGTATTATCTTGAATTTCGAGTGTGTGTGTGTGTGTGTGTATGTGTGTGTGTGTGTGTTGTTGTTGTTGTTGTTGTTGTTGTTGTTGTGGTTGTTGTTGTTTACACACATTTCTTGTGTTTTCTGTATCCTTTTTACAGAATGTCCGAGCGGTAAATTCGGGTTTTTCTGCAAGAAGAACTGCACCTGTGAAAATGGCGGGACGTGTGATAAAGTTGACGGTTCTTGTCATTGTTCGGCCGACCATTTCGGAAAAAGCTGCAAATATTCTTGCAATTGTCAAAATGGGGGTACATGCATGCTTGACGGCTCATGTTCTTGTGCCTATGGATATCATGGGGACATATGTGAGAAGGAATGCTCGTGTACTGAAAATAGATCATGCAATAGTGAAACAGGAGCCTGTATCTGTAGAGAGGGTTTCTATGGTAGTTCATGTTTACCTTGTAATTGTTCGGAGAAAGAAGAATGTGATCCATTAGATGGAGGGTGTTCTTGCAGCCCCGGTTACTATGGTGAAGGATGTGAGAGTAGGTGTTCTTGTTTTAATGGAGCTAAATGTGGTAATGATAACCCTAACAGTTGTCGATGTCGGGCAGGTTGGACAGGGTCAGGCTGCACAGACTGTGATACTGCATTGAATGGCATTTCTTCTTGTAAGGATATGTGTTTGCATTGTTACAATGGACATGTATGTTCGGTTGAAAATGGTGATTGTGAGTGTACACCTGGATGGCAAGGTAACAGGTGCAACAAGAGTTGTGACGCGGGTTTCTACGGCAACAATTGCCCAGGGGTGTGTCATTGTAAACACGGTAACTGTAATCATGTAGATGGTTCATGTTGGTGTGAGACTGGATGGACTGGTCAGCGCTGTGAAGTTCCTTGTCAAAATTGTGCTGCGTGCAGGGAAAATATTTGCATGACTTGTAAAGCTGGATGGACTGGTGAGAATTGTAATCATAAATGTGAATCTGGATTCTATGGAAATGCCTGCCTCGAAAAGTGTCCAGAATGTGACTGTGCCATGCTTTGTGATAATATCAGTGGAAGGTGTCTCGACATTGTCAGGTAAGATTTGTTGACTAATGCTAATGCGCATTGAACGAAATGGTTCTTGTTATCTTTGCTACACAACAATGACGGTCACTGTATCAACAAAGGAATCACAATGCAGCTGTGACACTTAGCGCGCATGGTAAAATTGGAAATGCAATTTAAAGTTACGTAAATTTATATTGAAATATTCTTGTTCAAGGACCACGTTAAATCAAGCATACTTCAAGTGACTATTTTAATGCGAGTAGCATGTCTTCAGCGCAACCGCTGTGTTAATTGCGCTAGTAGATAACCCTTGACACAAGTCATGATGGCAAACTAATTGCATTTCAATACAAATATAGATGCTGTCAGTTTATTTTTAAAATATCTGTGCAATAAAAACAATGTTTGCCAGCAAATATTACTGAACCATACAATACCAAAGCCAATGAGGTGCATATCACAGGTGCAGATATTTTTACGGATAGAAATGGCGGTGATTAGCGCAAAGCCTTACTGGGATATTACTGCCCGATGCCAGTCACGGTGTAAAACAGAGAGACTTGGCACATGTACATACATTAGAGATCTGCCTGCGCCTACTTAGGCCAATTGCACAAGTATTAATTTCATCTCAGTGCAATGAAGATCGTATAAACTTTTAAGTGATGTCATATATGTCTACCTCATGTGTTTGTGATAAACAGAATATATTGACAGTAAATTGTACTTATATGAAATGTGTAAATTTTGCCGTTCTTCTCCCTCATCACATGTAGCAATGTACATCGACCTTAATTTTTTTTTGTAACAAATCATGGTAATATCGAACTATATGGCAAAACGTTCGCTGCAATTTCAGATGCGAAGAACAAAAATGCAAGTATGTAAACGCAAGAGTGTGTATGGAAAAGCCTTTTCATCTCGAATGTCAAGACGGATGGACAGGACGTCTCTGTAATGACAAAACAGACAATGGTAGGTGAACATTGGTACGGAGTTCTCACTGTCGCACGTCTAAATTTATATCACAGACCAACATTGGATCGACAACAGCTGCCACCATTGATCAAGCTGCTAACAAAGCCGCGGATTCTTTTCCTAACACTGGTGAACAGTTTTAACAATTATTTGACAAGGGTTTATGATAGCACATAACAGACTTTTCAAGTCAATCTTCACATTCTACGAAACTGAATTTCCGCAGTCTGTCATGAGATATTCTTATAGCTGTTTATACTTATTATTACCTTAGCGTCGTATTTATAACAAATATACAGATTTGCCACTTACTTCTTCAAATGAGTATCTCTTTATATTTACCATAGGCAAAAATGCTAGCAATGTACCCAACAACACTGTGAGTCTGACGGGAGATGATTCCTTTCCCTACTATATTTGGATTATAATAGCTATCGTTGTTGTCATCGCTTGTGCTGTTCCGGCTGCCATTGTCTTTTTGCTCGTCCGAAAAAGGCGAAGAGTACAACGGTAAGCTGGTCATACATGTGTACTGTCATATATGTTTCGAATTCTAACACGGCCAGGGATGCATTAAGTCAATCTTACAAGCAAAGTAATTGAACAAATATCTAAGAGATTCTAAAATTTTAGTTTCCTGCCTCGTTATTAACATTTGGAGAAATCTACCATACAATATAATATATGTTACATATAATGTTTTTAAGTTACAAAATATAACACCGCATGAATATCTCCGCGCTACCGTTATATCACTGGGGTTTTAGATTCATGAGATATTTCTCAGTCTCAGTATACCCCACTGGATATGTAGGTTGTTCATGTATATGTACTTACAAAATGATATGACAATTAGTCGTTCAAGGTAAAAAGTTCGTGACTAGCTATTCTTATTTTTTAATAATTGCAGTTTGCAATCTTGTAGTTTTATAGACTTGCACAGTGGCTATTTTTCATTTGATGTTTGTGAATGTCCACGACTGTTCGCCGTATAGACCATCAGAAGAAATCCAGAACCCCTGCGAAAAATATATTTCGTTATAATATAGTTAGAAAAAATAAAAAGATGATATTAATACAAACAAAAAACAAACAAACTAACAAACAAACAAGATTTAGACGCTGTCTAACTTTACGATCAACCTACAAAGGAAAACATCATATCCACTCTACTGGTCTGTATATTATGTTTCATGCTCATGATCAAAGAATATCAAACTTTTAAATTGCCCGAACATATTGACGAAAGTACTCTGAAGTCCTTTGGATATCGCCTTGGCGACGGAAACTTCTCAAATAGGATATGTAGTCATTCTGAAAGACAATTTGCTTTTGCTTAGTCATTCTTGTAGTCTACCCCCTTCTTTAATGAAAGTAAGGAAGCTATTAAATATAGAATCCCACGGAGTTGTTCTATGTTTACTGCACAACATCTAGCATTCTGCTCCATTTAACGGCTCGGCGAAAACAATACTATGCTATGACCCGAACAAGGAGACATACCATGGGCTAATTTACGTACAGTGTGTGGAGATGCTGATATATTTCATTGTCAGCCCTAGCTAAGACTGTTTAGCGCACGATTTCCCTACATCCTGTAAAAATGGCATTGTTCATGAGATGAAAACAATACTTTTGAACGAGCCAATTTGCTGTATCTGTTAAGACTACAGTCGTTAGATACAGTGGCAAATAAACTTTATTATTAAATATTATGCAACTAAGTGGCTTACCTTATACGGTCACTTCTTGGAGGTGACCACGGCAGAGTACACAACATTGACAGAGATAAACATGTCAAAACACAATATTTCCGTGCTATCACAAATACACTTCATAAACTGTAAGCGCGATTAGCCATTTTATAATATATCCATTGCTGCATGTGCACTTATACAAATTTTCAATTTTTAAAAAATACAATGAGTTACAATATCTAACCTGTATCATTTTGAGGTTCTTACAAAGTACTTTACATAGTACTTTCGAAGTATGTAAACAATTTTCCCATGAAGTTTCTCATGAATTAAAACTGTCAATTTAACCTTTCTACTTAAGCAATATTTTTCCCTGTTACCTTCCTTGTTTTCTATATTTTGGGACCTTTCTGGTCTTTGATCTTTATAGTTTCCAGTTCGTCTTTCTAGGATGTACGCAATATTTTGTCATCCTAAATGTAGCTCAACATCTCATTAAATTGTGACATTAATTCTATAAATAAATAGGTTTATTCCCACTTTTTCTTAAAGGAATCCTGAATACTGTGAACCTACAGAAACATATGGTGAGTATAACTTTATCGAGAGACATTAATGTTTTTAATCGAAATGCATCAGGCAATACGCAACCAATCCAACGCAAGTGACGTAGATCTGTCAACAAAAATGAAGTTGTATACATATAACACATCAAAGTGTAGATAGTTTAAGTAAATGGGGTGGTATAAAATATGTTTACAGATACTACAATTATGACATTGATCTGAATAATAAAAGTTTAATCACGATTTTACTGGGCAGAATAAGTGTAGAAGTACAGATGCTTTGTCAAATAGGCGAGATGAAATGCCATGGCACAACATCAACTGAAATCTTACCTTCGTTTAACCACATCTATGAGTATTTTCTCTATTTCTGACTTTAAATGACGCAATTCTCTGACCCTTTCAGAACACAGACAATGCAGGAATAGCCAAGAGTACGAAAACATGTGTAGTTCTTCTATTAATCACCCGGTACATTATCAAGATCTGCGTGACTTAACGCACTCACAATACCAGATTCTCGATACATCTAGAAAAGTGTCCTGCAATTCTCGCGAATTACATGTACCAGGCGCCGAAAGGAGAGGTAAGATGTTCTTTCATACTAGATTGCTGCTAAGTATTGACTAAAATGTGAAAGAAAATGTCGAAATGTGCTATGAATTATCTTATCTCATTCTTAAATGGCTACGATTGAAACACTGACATAAGAAGTGATCAATATCATAAGCAAAATTAAAATTACTCCTATTCAAAATTGAGAACTTTATGTCAAATAAAATTATCGTATGTTATATAGTATTAAAAAACATAATGTAAAAAATTCACAAAACTGTCATAGCAGAATTGAAGTTATTTTTATGAAATATTTGAAATCGGAGGAAAAAAAACCCTGGGAAATGGGTGAGCAGCACAAAGTTTGCGTACATTAAGGCTTATTTCTCATCCGAATTACAGCTCTTTGGCATACTAAAAGGTGAACCCAAGCAATCCTGGGATGGAAATTATTAGAAAATGTTATGAATCGTTGCAAACAGTAATTTTGAGCAAAATACGCTTTTATATGCAACCCTACCTAGTTGACAACATTTATCATGCATTAAATACCGCACAGCTACTTTGACAAAGTCATTGTTTTTCGAGATTTTTCCTTTGTTAATTTTTGCTGTCAACATAGATAATCCATCATGTTCACCCTACACCCTTTATTTCTGAACAAAAGCAACAGCAACGTAACATTCGAATATATACAAAGCAACGAAAACAAATATATACGACAATGACAGGTTTTATCATTCCATGATAAACTTATTTCCCTTCCGGACAGCAAGGCCTATATTTCACTTGACAAAATACTTGATATACGTTCAGTATATTGACGTATATTGACGTATACGGAACACGATATTAATTGCATACATTTCAATGCGTTGATATGCGTAGCGTATTTCTATGCAGATCATGACTATACTTAATGCAAATCTTTGCACACCAAGTGTCACTGTTGTTTTGCATTTTATTAGTATACGAGCGCGTATGCGTAACGTATTGACACATGTACAGAATCAGTATATATTTATATATATTTTTTTTTTATATCAAGCATTTTGCCAAGTGTATGCTAAAAGTTACATTGGTGTTTCCGGAAAAGTGCAAGCTTGCTAAAGCAAAAATGGGTTATTCGGTAAAATTGAATACAAATTTGCAGGAAACTTGTTACATGCCAATGATTGTAATCATTATTCAGTACTCTTTTTCTTCCTTGTCATTATTAATTTACCACTATTGATTCATACATTTCAGATCTCCAACAAAACACAGGTACTTCTGACTATGAGGATGTTTTTAGGAATACAACAAACGGAGAAGATTATCAACAATTACGTGGATTTTCATACTCTCAATATCAGAAGCTCTATTTTGCAGACACTCAGTTTTAAAGTGTTAGTGCACAAAGTCTATGAATGATATTTTGTCAATGAATTATCCGTTAAACGATGGAAGAGGCTGGCATGGCGAATTTACCTTGAAAAAGGAAACGGTAGTATCTCTGGAAGATATTTATTTAAGAATTTGAAGTTTTAAAGAATTAGAAATGAAACTTGGTAAGAAAAGGTAACATTTGTATTGGCGCTGCACTAAGGGCAAAGCAGAGTTTCTCTGTACTATAATACTTAAACTATGAAATTTTCTCAGAAAACCGGCGAGGATTCATTCAGCATAGATAAATAGATAGATAGATAGATAGATAGATAGATAGATATAATCCTTGTCTTACAAAAATTCGTCAAAAACAAAACAACATTCTCTCTTATATGGTTGATGCACGTTTTCAACAATAAGTTTTCAAAAAAAAACCTCGCTTAGTTTTATCATGTAAATTTTTCTCTATATCTTCAAAAATTGTTTCACAGCGTTCCTACAGGGACGTCGTTTTAGCCACCTCGTTTTCGAGTAAGATCAACGCAATTTTCGTAAATTTCAAATGCAGTGCGTACTTTAAATGATGTGCATTTGGTTAGTGCTTAAATGCACGGCACTGTCTTTCATTGTACGGTAGGGTAGCCATCTTAAAAATAAGTTTGACGATAAATAAAGTAATCTTGAATTGAATTTTACACTTTTCGGTGTCAAAAAGGAACAACTTTTCTTTTTAACAAGCAACATCATCATTACATTCATGAAAAAGCGACCCATATTATAAATTACATTCATGAAACATTGCATATTTTTAAATTTAGCACATTGAAAAATTTTTTTGTTTTTGTTTTTGCCACGGAAGTCAGAGTTAATGCTCATCCTTTAAGTTTTAAAATGACAATGTCTTCCTGTTTCCACATGCATCAAATAATAATCTTTTCGATGTGCAATTCGACTGATGCATAATAAATAAGAACCATACGAAAACAATTTAGATATAAAAAAAACATTGTACTCTTACGTTTATATTGGCGTTAACAGTCATTGTGTTGTCATATACTCTCTTTCTAGTGTCTATGGTGTAGTGAATTCAAAATAATTAATGTCATCCCTTGTAGGGCATGTCTTAGCAACACGACTTGTCAATAGTACGACGTATTCTTGAGAGTGGTACTGATGCAGAATTTCATATAACTGTAGGCAGAGTGTATAGTTAGCTTTGAAAGTGACATCGAAAATAGACGATATCAGAACACGTAGGTAGCAGCAGTGATCGTAAGGAATTGAGTCAGTCGAAGAGCCACATTTTAACATCCTCTGCCCTCCAGGTTTACTGCCGAACACAACGGCCCTGTACATTCAATTCGCTTGGGATACGATGGCTCTTAAAATGGCTCGTGATGCTTGTACGTGTGTTGTTACCTTTGAGCAGAAGCCTTTATTTACTAAATAGACTAATTTTTAAATTTTAGCAGAAAATATTTCATTGGTGTATTAGTTGACAAAGAAGTTCCAATCGAAGTAGAAACTCAAAGAAGGGGGTAATGTGACGATTCCTGGTTTGTAATTGTCTTTGTTATGGGTTCTAATTATGGTGGCGAGTAGAATACTTGCCTTGAGAAATGCACTTAAGACTCCAAAAGTTTTATTGGTCTGGGTTTGGCCAAGAATCCTAACGTATACCATTGACATAATCCCTTACAAGCCCAAATATAGTGTAATGTAAGCCAGGCCGGCTAGCAACTCCCGGTGCAATATACACACGATATGGAAAGCCATGTGTGAACTATATTCTCGACACTAGAGCCAGCAAACGATGTTGCTTTGGTAGCGCTGGTGGGATGATACTTTGACGAAAAAATGGTATATAAGTAATACCAGGTTTTGAAGTTAGCACACAGTGTGGTCGACAGTTCGTTGTGGAGAGTGGTAATAAATGAGAAGGGTTTGCATATTTGCATTCTGCAAAGACCGCAGCCCACTCTGGAGTTTTTGACATATTCCTCTGCCAATTTGAAAATAAGTAGATGCTCTGAAAGAACATCTTTGGTGTTTGATAAAGCTATCAGTGTTCGTTTCATTTAACTTTTTTAGCCAACTGACTCTCATCGACTTACAAGTAACCCTGAAATAAGGCGCTCTGAAATAAGGTACACGAAGACCACAAAAATCCCGATCATTACTTTCTTCATTGATATTTCAAATAACGATCAATTTCTTTACAAATATTCTAACGGGGGTTCGGTAAGACCAAGGCTAGATAAGAAAAGGTTTCATTCAAGGGACTCGAATGTATTCACATGGCCAACGGCAAAGAAAATACCTTGTAATATATCTTTTTCAAATAACATTTTGTTGTATTGGCGTGTGCGTCCATGCGTCCATCTTTGCGTCCGTTCATGTAAATTTCTCAGAGATGCCGGAAGCGATTTTTCTATGACTTAGGACAAGGATTACTCGCTATGTTATATTAGCACTTCATTTCTTTTGTGAAACAATTCAATATGACCATCATTTATGTCAATGGTTTCCAAATTAATTAACCAAGTAAGGACAATGTCATTGACAATGACTTGTTTAATACCATCTTTCATCAAAATGCTGTTTATAGACCAAGTAACAATTAAACGAAAGAAATTCTTCGAGAGACAGAAAAACTATCACCTCATTGGCGCCTCTTTAAGTAATTCATTTATTGAAAATGAGTGCCTAAGTAGTTGGCAATGAATGTCATTGTCGTTACGATTTTATTTTGTACTTATCCAAATTATAGATTAAAGCTTAGTCTTTTTAACACTAGTCGTTTTCACTTTGCGTAGCTCCGCATGAATGTGTGACGTGGGGATGCGGTTTATGAACTTTTTCTGCATTGGAGACCTGTAACAGTTAGCGGCTTCAACAGAAAATCAGAATATGGCGCTTTGGTACGATTTTGATAACATAAAAGCTACATCAAGGTTGTAGATAAGAGGGAACCTTAGTTTTCGCAGTACATAAAGACAATTTAGATTCAGTGTTTGTCAGTTTTCGGTTTTATTGAGACCGCTTGTTAGTATTACACCAAAGGCTGTCTTGTTGATTTAATGTTTGCTTTTGTTACATATCATACACAATATGGTTTATGAAACTCAGGCGAATAGCAGGAAATATCAATAACAGGAAACTAAATGTGATGACATACTGCAAAGGTCAAAATCCTATCACAGTCTTTATTGGTCCGAACTGATGAACAAGTAACACGGGCGGTCAAACAAAACTACTGAGCTTTGTTCAGCTCAACATTCGTATTATTTTGTCTCGATGTCTGTCCCACGGCCTGTCTCTTCATTCTCCGTCCCTGTCACGAAAGGGAGGGACCATTTTTCCTGGTAGGCAGTGGTTGAAAATAGGAGATGTATGCAAGGTATAATTTCTTATTTTTCTAGTCTCATTTGTTTTGAAAATAAAGCACTCGACTGAATTTGGAAAAAAAAATTGAATTCTTAATGTATACTCACGTCCAGTCAAACGAAATAATAAGATGAAGATTTATTTTTGAAAGCAGCATTTTTCCAGAGTATAGACTCAAAATTGTCTTTCCGTTGGACCACAAATCTTACTGTTTTCAGTTACACTCGACTGTAGATATTGAAAGTGTGTGTTGTTATGATGTAATTTCATGTATACAACATGCACTATGTTATTATTTGTTTCGGTACATAAGTACTGCAGTAGTCATTGCACTTCTGGCAGACAAATATCATACCAGTGTACCTACGAGAAGATAATTGTTCTAAGTAACAACTGAGGGCGTGCTTTTCAATCGAACACAAGTCCTTTTGACAACATTTTCATAACGTGTCACCGATCTCATCATTCGTAACATTCCTTTCCTTAATTCACACTTAAATGTCGTGCTAATTTTACATGAGAACATAGAAATGTAAGCTCTGGGATTATTGCACGTCATTGCAAATTTTACATATAAAGGGCAAAGTAACAATGAGTTACCTTATGACAAAAATTTTATAAAATTTACCATACACAAGTGAAGTACCGTCATGGTTGCATTCTTGTTACGGTAGATCGCTCCTCGGGAACAGATTGTCGGAAAGTCACATTTCTTTACTAATCTACCATTATTCAGGCAATATTTTTTAATGCGTGCCTCTTTCACAGTTAACGCCATTTGACAATAAGTTACTCACAGGGCATTCTCAAAAATATTTCCATTATCGACCAGCATTAAATGGACTTTAACGAAAGTTATATAGCAGTGCGCGCATGGATATTTTATATGTAGCGTTAAGCGTCTACTTTGACGTCGAAAACGTCGAAAGGCTTCACCGGACCAGGTAACTATGGAATTTGATTCAAAGATCGTTCGCAGGGCCCGCTAACTCCTCGGATGGTCCTATTCAAATGAATGCAGCCACTGAGTACTACTCACAGCTGCATTTGCGTTACGTTCTGTTTCTATGTTAAGTTATGTCACGACACATACAGATTTTATAGATATGATATAATTGTTGCTACAGCTAGGGAATACAAGTGACACGCAAAACAGAGACTGGGGTGTTTGGATTTACCGAGCACCAGTTTTGGGTCGCCGTAGTATAATTATGTAAAATGCAAACAGCAACAGCAGGAACAAGAATAACAAGAACAACATCAACAAAATTACATGCATGGGCAGTGTTAATTGAACATGGCTTAGATCAAGCAATACATATTGCCTACAGCCTTTCCACAGTGATTTATCCCACTTGTATAACTCACTTAAGGTCATGGGGAAGTCAATGGATATTTTCAGTTTTTCTTTGATTTCGTCCAATTTACATATAAGCAAATACTGGAGGCCTGCAAGTGTACCGTCGGCTTTCATTGTTTTTGTCTTTAACTTCCCTTTTTATTTCCACTGTTACTCTCGATCCCTGCAATAAAATGATAAGAATTATAATTAGCCACCGACTGTTTGAATAGATTTGTCCATATGCAAATTTATTTTCTCTCATTTCTGATAATCGCCTCTTTTATCGTTATGAAACCAAACCGTAGGCTATTTTATTTACGATCGCTTTGCCCTGCACTTTGCTCGACTTGAATCGGCATAAATTCAGTTCCCTAGGCAGTCCGACAAAGGTTTCAAGTTTGTGTTTGCATGTTAGGGCAATTGTTCTCGATTGAAAGTTTAATTACAAATTTAATCAAGGTTAGAAATATCTTCAAAGGAAAAAACTGTCATCTTTAAATATATTACATGCCACTTTGGTTCTAATGTTTGCTGATGCGACTGTCAATGGGTCCAAAAGAAAAGGGCACCTATTCTGTATGTGCCGCATAATGTAGATGAAGATGAGGTTTGGTTTGAAATCTTAACATGATTACTAAAATGTCATACCTAAAAATATGTCAACAACAGTCTAGAAGGACTGCACCTGTAAAAAAGTACGCAAACGGGTGATATAAATAAGGAGTAAGATTTATATTATTTTCTCATATTGATCCAATGAAAGTCAATCTGCAGTTTAGTGTTTTCACAAGTTCATATAAATAGAGCCAGTATCCGTTGGCTGTATCGTCATGTAACTGACACTCTGCTTCATTATAGCTGACATAACAATTGGTAAAAGGAATATGGTATTAACAGATTATAGACAAGTGGCTAACACATAGGCTAATTTACCAAAGAAAGTAAAAGAGACTCTGTGTGGACTTAAAAGAATAAACACGATTGGAACTAAATTGGGATAATTGGATAGGCAGAATTTCTCAAGAATTTTAGAAATTTCTCTAATTTTACACCATATTTGCTTACCATCTTTAAAATTTTATTCAAAATTTACGATGCTGTTGAAATGTTATGAGTAAGAATCAGTGCATGATAGTATCTAATGCAATATTGTTCAAAACATGTGAACAATATTCATATTTGAATGAAAATATGAGAGCTTGTCTGTAGTTTCTTCTTTACTGAAACACTAGTAATAATCTCAATTTGTCATTTTTCCTCGACCAAAATGAAGTTTATCGATTGATTTACAGTTAAGTCAGTCAGGGTCTTTCAAAATGTGCCCTGACTCAATTTAATGTTTATGAAGCCTTAAATTCATGAAAAAGTCACGGACATTTCAAAAGTGCCCTGACTCAAAATTCGTCAATTAGAGAAATTTTAAGCATTTTGTCTCGTTTCTTCAGTACATTTACACGAAAATGAACTTATTTTCATAAAATTGAATCCGATGAAAGAGGTATGCAATAATCGTTGTATTTTCTTTGTTTTGTCCGATGAGAACAATATTTCAAATTTTACACTATTCTATCATTTTGTAAAATTTCAGCTGTAAAAATTTCGATTTCGTTACATTTTCCTAATAATTACTCTCATCCAATTTTCCCAAATTAGTTCCAATCGTGTTAATAACTTAAGGAATCTAAACTTGTATTAATACTGATGAAATTGATGAATATATCTCAGCTCCCAGCAAAGGTTAATCACTGTATAAAATACGAAGTGACTGCTAGGCATTGACGCGTTGTTGTATCTTATCCAAGAGGGCCATTTTAGTGAGAGAGAGAGAGAGAGAGAGAGAGAGAGAGAGAGAGAGAGAGAGAGAGAGAGAGAGAGAGAGAGTCAGGGACAAACTCTTTAAGGGATATTGCTATTTATTGTACATGGTAAGGTACAAACAATTATTGCACCCTAACGATAAAGCTCGTCATACACTTCAAGGATAATAACAGTATAAGTTCAAAAGGTTTTCGACACCATGAGGGGATTAGCCGGCGCAAACCATGTATCTAGGCTAATCCCGTGAACGCGGATAATTTCCCCGTTGCCGAATTAATGGATTATAACTCCCAAGAGAGTAAAAATACTGCCGATCAAGTAGAACTAAAGATCCTAACGTTTGTGAATATGACACCATCCGTGATTTTTGCAGAGCCATCACCCATTGACAGTCAGTTCAAACCTCATATGGAAATGCTTTCGAACCTACAGCGTTTGTGCCGGGGAATCTTGGCATGAATGTGAATGGCAGTTACACTACTCTATTTCGAAATCACTTTACAAATGTCTTTGGTAGATAAGGCAGGACTGTAAAATTTTATTGTTCGCACTTTATCACTGAATTTCCTGTTGTGTTGTATATGTCAGCGTCATGGGTTGAGTCTTAACCTCCTTCAGGCACTCAATTGGTCAGAAAATGGCTAGTTTCATTTTGCCATAAATGATCGGCTGAAGTCAGATTTTATCACTAACATTTCCTTTGCTCAAATATCTGACCACAATAATGAATGTTATCAGAGTTGTGACAGTCAGACACCACATCACCACTAAGGATTCACATTGTTCAAGACAAGGTGCCCCGTATCCCTACTTTGCTAAGGTAAGGGAAAAAGTTTTCTTTTTGGGGGGTAGTTTTACTGATGAATAACAGTGCTAAAGAGGCATAGTAACAACGCTACAAGTTGTCCTTTCAGCTGATACACAGGGCGAATATGACATGAAAAAAAAACATGTTCGTAATTTCTTGACAAAACATACCAGATCCCCTTCACGCGCGAATTTTTTCGTCGACCAGCAATGTTTGTTGTCAATGTAATCAAAGAAGAGGGTAGCATTTGTTGCTCCCATGATCGAAATTTTGGTGTGACGTGAAAATAAATCAATAAAGTTTGTAATAATTACTACAGTTTGATTAAAACATGCACTTGTCAAACTTTGAGTATTTGTCTTTTAGTTGTGTCACTAATGTAGAGATTCATCTTTGTATAAGACTCAACCGCCTGAAAATAAGACTCATTCCAGTACTTCTAAGCTGTAGGAGTTCAGTCTACACAAAAACAACGACGTCAAGAGAAGTGTCTACGTCGCATGATTAGCTTCCATAGGACGAGCCTTTAAATCAATGTTTTACACACTCCTCCAATACTCCTAACTATGAAACACGATCGGGCTCTCCTCTTATATTCCGAAAGAAGTACTAAAATAATATTCGACAACAAAAACTCGAAGGCGGTTCCATTTTTACGACATCCAATCGCAGGTGGCTCAAGTGCCCGCACCATCAAAATTTACATGATTTAATCGTCGTAAACCACGTGCCTCTTTACGGCAACAGCTCAGCGCTACCTGCGTAGGTCAGCGGAGCGGAAATTATTGCTCTGGCTCGCGAGAATGGATGATTTTAGCTCTGGAAAAGTTTAGCAACCGCGTCTTAGGAACATAGCAAAGTCAAGGCTATATTTAAAACCGTGTATAATTTCGCTGGATATACGTTTACCAAGAGCGATCAGCCCTTTCAACTTACACAAATGTAATCAATGTGAGTGCAGTTCTTCAATCATGTGACCGAAGACTAGAAATGATTGACAACGTGCCCGCGGCGTAAAATATTATTGCCATGATGGTAATTCGAAGTTATATTCAGGAAAAGCTCCATTTTTTTTTGCAAAAGAAACGATTTTTTGCTGATGTATGTGATTAATATATTTATATATCATTTATTACACATGCTTTCTATTATCTTCAGTACACGAATTATTTGGCAGTGAAATCTACATCTTTATCGATGCAGATGATTTAATTAGTATTTAATATGATGACCGTAGCTTTAAGATTTAGTTTCATGTTCAAGCGATGATCGCGTTAACATTTCTTTCTCTGATTATATAACAAAATTAACTTAAAGTAAAGTCGCATTTCGAATAACAACTTTGGGTTGGGGATATGCGGAGCGGTTTTGACTGTGATGTCTTCGCTAGGTAACTGGGTGACGTACGTTGTGAGTTCGAATCCGGTCGAAAATCCAAAGATTTCCATATTTGCTTATCTATGTTATCAAATGATAACATCACACATTGCTGTTCTTAATTTCTTTTGTCTGTATATTCATTGTTAAGAACCAACGGAGGAGAGGGCGCACTTTAATAGTCTCAGGCGTATTATGTTAAAGGGGCCTTTCGAGATAATGATTGAAACTATTACTTTCCCGGCCAAATACTGTAGGTACCGTAATATTTAGGAACCGTGTGCAACTGGCGAAATCTGCTACGTTTTCTTCCAATAGGAATTCAGATTAGCTTGGTTATTTTCAGAGTGTGATACACGACCAAATGGCTTACAATGTTATGGGCTATTTTTATGGAAATTTAGGTAGAGAGACTTCCGTAATCTGCTCCATATAAAAAGTCAGCTATATCAACACTGCTTAGCTAGCCAGAAAATGAACAGACATATCCGCTTATTGCCATTTGGCTAAGCTGTTCAGAGTCAGACACTGATGAAATAAAGGGTAACAGATAACATTAAGAATGGGTTACAATAGTTTAGAATCTTGGTGACTTATGATTATGTGTATAGAGTATCTATTAGTCGTTTATCAAATGTTGTTTCCATTCCAAAATTAATGTTTGCACGGCTCAATTCCCATCTTGACGCACCATAAGCTATCTGTCTTTGCATTTTATACAAGATGGTTTGAAATCAAAATAAACTTATGTAAAAATGCTTGCTAATGTATGACCACAGAACGCTGGAGACGAACCTATAACTTGGATTTTTACAACTAAATTGTTTTTACACGAACGTCACATATATCCGCTACAAGCGAATACACAAAATACCGTCGAAAAATCGACCAATTATGTCTAATAATTACATTATTTATAACATTTATTTGCAAATAATCTGCCAAAAAGAGGCGATGCATAACGCTAGACAGTCATAATAGACTACAAAACCCTAAAATTGCTTCTATGGATTATTGTATTGGGTGTGGCATGTGCCGGAAGTTTTATGTTAAGTTAGCTATTATTTCAGGTTTTTGATGATAAACATCATTTGTTTATGATTATGGTATCTATAATTATATACATATTTGTTTAAAAGCTAAAGACAAAGACCTATTGCATGCAAGAAATATACATTGCAGGATTCGGGGCACAATTTTTTTTTTCGCCGAGGTCTCCGCTACGTATCGATCGGTATCGGGGGTAGCGGAAACCAAATAATCTTGGAATAAATAGATTTCTAGCCGTAATGATGTATTAGTACGCTGGTACAAGTTTTAACGATTGTATTACGTAATGCAAAAGCCGGACTTTTTTCTCAATCTTACACTTGACATCATGAAAAGCCGGAACTTTTTTATAAATGAGTACCTACTTTCAACTTGTCTATACACCAGTAAAATTAAATGTGAAGCATTCGTAATCAAATAAATTGGTGTCGGTTACGATGCATGAAATAAAAGGATGCTTATGGTTTAACAGGATATTTCAAATTAGTACAAGTATGAAATCTTAAATCGATTTTTTTGATTTTTCATAAACGACCGCAACTTTGCCAAAATTTTTTTAAATAATATAATTACATTTACAGATTTATTGAGTATTATGCGGTAGCGGACATTATTTCCCATCCAGAATATGCTCAAAATCGGTAGCCCATAGAACACCAGGTAGCGGAGGGTAGCGGACATTTTTTCCCGTCCAGAATTGCTCAAAATCGGTAGCCCATAGAACACAAGGTAGCGGAGGGTAGCGACGGGTAGCAGACAAGTTTCAGACTTTATTTTCACTAAAAGATTGTTTGCAGGAGTCAAAATCGGTAGCCCATAGGAGACAAGGTAGCGGAGGGTAGCGGACATTTTTTCTCGTCAAGAATGTGCTCAAAATCGGTAGCCCATAGAAAGCCAGGTAGCGGAGGGTACCGATGGGTAGCGGACAAGTTTC
>LD360393.1:41955-57561 GCA_001465055.1 Ptychodera flava | reverse complement strand
TCAACATATGTCTGTTTTACCCCTATCATTACCCAAGTTAGCCACAGCAAAATAGTACATGGTCCAATACCATTGTTTATTGTAGCAAAATTGGACCTTTACTATTGGTAATGGGGGTGAAAGGTTGAAACAAGAGTGTTAA
Source organism: Ptychodera flava (assembly GCA_001465055.1). Classification (NCBI taxonomy): domain Eukaryota; kingdom Metazoa; phylum Hemichordata; class Enteropneusta; family Ptychoderidae; genus Ptychodera; species Ptychodera flava. The sequence goes on along the minus strand of LD360393.1, from coordinate 57,419 downwards.
AATGATTATATAGACAGTAAACTTGAAGTTGTTTTCCGTTTTACCGATTGAAGTAAACTTTTTCTTCACAGAAGAGCACTAATCGAGCAAAATGTCACGAATGGATTAGACCAAATGGATTTGTTCAGAAAGAGATACAGCACCTTAACTCCCTCACATGTAACCCTCTACTATGTAGTTTCACCAGACTGGTTGCTACAAAACAGATGAGAGGGCAGGGAGACGTCAACAAACTACCACACGCTGACAGTAAATGAAACTTCTTGAATGAAAATGACTGATCAATGCAGTCAGGACTTGCAATGATATTTGGAGCATAATTAATACATTTTGTCAGGACAGCTGAACGTTGACATTCAACTTGATTCAGTACCTTAAAAAGCTTGACCAAGAATTATACGGCATCCTTTTTCTACTGTTCACAATCAGATGCACAGAAACTGCTGTGATCTTCCGTGATTTGCTGGTTATATAAATGTACAGATTATGAGTGAAGTATTGCAATTTGTCATGCAGGAAGTTAAGATGTACTCATGTGCTGATGGTAGAATGCCCCTCAGGGACAGATGTTCAAACTCAAACTGTTACAATATTCTTGCAACCTACCACTTGTGGAGGCTAATTTTAAAACTTACGGAGTAAATAAAGTTTTCACTGTCTTAGTTTTGTGAAAATCAGGAACTTTATTTAACCACGTACCGACACAGGGATGGTGGCCATTTTGAATTTAAACTGTCGGTAAATATTGCGCTGTTTCTCCAGTACCGAAATTCGCATTGCAACTCCTGATTTCTATTCTTGACTTTGAAAGAGAATGGTTGAAAGTTTTCTTGAGGAAAGTCTGAGCATAAGTTTAACCCTTTGAGCCCAGCTTGGACATAAATGTCCGATGACATCATAGAGTACAAGGGGGTCAGGGTGCAAAGGGTTAAATCTGTAACTTTTGAGGCGCAAACTACCTTAACGCATGAAGTTTTTCCTTCTATCTTGTTTTTAATACGTATCTTACTCTATAAGGTAACACAACAAGAATGAAATGCAGAAGTTGGTTCCATATCATAAAGGGCAAAGCTAGTTTGGCAATTCTTGTAGTAACACAGTTATGAGAGAGTCCACACATTCTACCTACTACTTTTTTGCTACTTAAAAAATCATGATGTACTCATGACGGGAAAATAAAAAATCTTGGCAAATTTGACCCAAAATGAGAGAGACCTTCATAACAATGCTGTCAACTTTTTCCCTGCACTAAAACAATGTAGAAAAACTACCAGATGAAACCATGCACCTTCTATGACAGGAAAACTGTCCCGGGCTGTTTTGGCCACGGGTAGAAACCTGACTTGCTTGATACTTGCTAGGCAAGTTGGGCAAGATAACTACACTCAGTGTATATTAGTAACAGCTTTCATTTCTTATACAGTTAACACTGTAGTATAGTTTTCTATCGCAAATCTAGAAGACAGTCGACCTCTACTGATGATGCTGGGTGGTGAGCACTACTCTCCTTATCAGATATCTCCTCATCATGGGTAGAAACATGATTTGGGTTCAATAAAGGCACTATGTGACATCTACAGATCATACAGGCATGAATATTTACATTACTATTATCATAAACACTACTTATTTCATCATAACATTGGATATGAGGAAATTGGAGGGGAGACCACATTCAACTGTGAAGAAAACCGACACATCCACAGATGAACAATATATATGTATACTTTCATTGTACTGGTTGATTCTCTTTTTCCTCTGCAAGACATGAATCAAAGCGGTCAGCAAAAGATATATATATATAAACACAGGGCACTTTTCTTGGGAGGAAATTTCAAAAATTAAAAATTAGAAAATAATTTACTCTTTTTGAGGATTAGTTACTTTGCTCCCTTCCATTCCCTAACTTTGCAGGTATTTTCCTCAAAATACAAAAGAAGTTTTATAAGTTTGCCAGGCCCAAAAGTGGCGGAGGACAGAAGTCCCCTGTCAATGTGAAAATAATACTTTATGCGATTAATGTTTCTTTGCACATACCTCTGGCTGTTTAAAATAATAATTAAGATGACCCGACATTTTCTGCTGAAGTCCAGATAACTTTAAATACCATAGCTTTATGGTCATGATACTGGGCAGGTACATGAGATATATGCAAACTTCATATGATAATTAGCTGATTATGTATGTACATAATACATACCTATGCAAAATTATGCAACTTTGTTGTGCAAACATTATCAAAATAAACATAACTGAGTGAAAACACTGCATTTTCTAAAGCTTGCAATTGAACTGATCCTAAATATATATATGACCTGCTTTTTAAGTTTTTTATATATATCATGTAACGGATTGAAGGCATCCATACATCACTTAATTCAAAATTATTTCCTAATGATAACTTCAACTGTTTTTGAGAAAATGATCCAGAAAATGCCAGAACAAAGATGTAGTGATGCTGAAATTTTTATCAAAAGTAGATGCACCAGTTTGAAATAAACTAATATGAATCAAAACCGGCTGAATGGACAAAAAGAACACAGATACTTGATGATCAGCCATAATCAACTAATATTTGTAGTGAAAATGAGAATAGTAGTGATTCTAATCCATTTTCCATACATAGTATGTACTGTGATGGCGCCCTCATGAGCTTGAAAGCTGAATATCAAGTGTACTAGCAAATGCCAAATCAACTTGTTCCAAACAGCAAGTACTTCAGCTGTGCCCTTTGTAAGTTCAACTTCAAATACAGAATTTCAAAGCAGTCAGGTAGTCGAATTTGCAATACACAAACTTGAAAAGCATCTGCTTGAGGGTATACATTTTTGATATCACGTTACGCTAACACAGGAACAGTTTACACCATGGGCATAACTGGGTAACGACATCTTGAGTTGTCCTTGGTGGGGATAACAATCCCAAAGTACCTCCTTTCATTCTGTCTGACAGTATACTCTCATCTGATCATGTATGTAGTCTCCTACTGTAGTACATCTACCATCTAGATTGCTGGGGAAGATATGCACCGGGGTGACCATGGCGTGGACTCTGATAACCAGCCTGTAGGGTTGAAAGAGAAATGTTTCACAATTGTCATTTTGCTGCACTCTGTTCACTCTAAGAAAAATAAGCTAAAATCTAAGCCCAAAGCCTAATTTACAGAGTCTGTAAAGCAAATAAATTGTCTGAAATCTTTGTGCTATTTTCATTATTTGACCTTGCATCAGCACTACCTTGATTCATAAGACATGAAATATTTTCTTGTGGTACAGAAAGCTATTTTAGGCTAGTGGTGTGTTATTCTGGGCAAAGATAGCAACAAGCTGCACATGTGTAAATTTTGGTATTAAAAGCAAAAGATGAGAGAATTAATCATGGTTAGGCAGTTGTGACATGGTATACAGTAGATGATAACATTTCTCATTGAAACAAGGCAATGTTTCAAATCATACATGTTACATGGACAAAGTTTGATGCAAGTCACTGTATTTTTGCTAACTGCATCTCAGAGATATTGTCCCCAACTTACACTGTGTTGCTGTGGCTGTGATTGCTGCTGTTGATGCTGAGGCTGTGGTTGTTGTTTAGGATGGTACATCGGAGAGCTGGGTCTTGTCTGTCTTGCAGAGTATCCAGTCACTATGCTGGGCTACAAATAGAAAACTCATATGTATATTCAGTATTTGCTGAAAAGCATCTTACACATTACAGTAAAATCATCCAGAGTATAGTAAACTAAGCATACAGCTCATTGGAGAGACTCAAATGACACTCTTTCAAAAGGATTTGTCAACTTTACCTTGTTCCCTGGCTGCAGATGCATCTGAGCTTGAAGAGGCTGAGAGAGCATGGTTTGATGGGATTGCTGTGGATGTATGGATCCATGGTGACCCTGTGCTATCGGCCTGATGTGTTGTTGTTGGGCCTGAGGCTGTGCTTGTGGTTGCTGGGATGCTTGTTGCTGCTAATATAAACAAATAAGGAAGAGAAAAACATGATTTGTGTCATTATGTGAATGTTATTTAACATTTGTGTGTCAAACTTATCATTGCTATGCACAGAGATGTAATCATTATTTAACTTTTACCTCGAAGACACCCTGTTCCCCATGACATAATTATAAACATCTCTGACTGGAACTGTATTTCTGTATTCTCAATTTTTCCATAAGAGTATTTTTGTGTGTGTGTGTGTGTGTGTGTGTATATGTATGTGTGTGTGTGTGTGTGTGTGATATGAAAATGGGGAGGCAAGACGTTTGGGGAAGAAAAACAAACTGGCAACCCCAAATGTTTCTGTTTCCTCTATCCTGCTTCAGTCAGATACTGGAACTTTTGAAAATCAAATATAAGTATATCAAATGTTATCTGCACACAAATGAAGATCCAAATGACGGTGTTGGCACATTAGGTCTTTGATACAGCAAATTATAGGAAAATAGAACCCTTCAGACATATTTATATATTCAGTCAGTGTAACAGTACACAAAGACTGGATGTGTATCTCAACACACATAATTTACTGTTACCTTGTCTTTGTTGACATATGGACACAAAAATTTCAACAACGCTCTCAAGTTATAATAGTGACTGAACAAATCAATCATATTTGATAGACATTTCATAGGAAAATTATGAAAAAGTCAGAAATTACCAATTTTCCGACTTTAACAAAGTAGAACAGCCAGGAATATGATTATTGGACAGCGTTGTTGTGTAGTGTAAAACAAAAAGCAACCTGCAGTACCACAGAAATGCCAAGTCTCACCTGCTGCATTTTATAGTGGCCCTGTTCTTCAGTAAACCCTGACTGTTGATTGGCATGTTCCAGCTGTTGTTGCATGGACATATTTGAACTGTGTTGTCCATGTTGTCCTGTCTGAATGTAACCTGATAAAAGCAACAATTGACATTATGATACCATGCCCTGTCCATTGCATTTTAATTGGTCAAGCTGAATCACGTGACTGCCCACAAATACACAGTAATGGTTTGTTTTCACGCCCGTGAATACAAATAATATTGTAAACATAGTAACTTTACGGCTAGAACGAAAATTGTGATTTGTACAAAGATCATAATCAACCACAAAATAAAATGGAGCACTTGTGGGCCAAGTTTAGACACTGTTTTTAAACAATCTCCAGATTTGCTAAATGTTTGCAGCACGCACTTTGGGGCCCCTTGTCATTCGCACAGGAAATTTTCGTAAATTTTGATGGTTTTTTAGGGTTTGTTGATTATATAATGGAAATAACAGACTCCGTGCTGATCATTAACGCTTATTTATGGGCACAGGCGAGAGGAAAGCCAAAATTAATTTTTGGCTTTTCTCTTGCCCTTGTCCATAAATAAACGTTAATGGTCAGCACGTCGTCCGTTATTTCTATAGTATTGGGTTAGACCAATGGATTTTTATTTTTGATTTGGTAAGAGAAAGTTTCATTGAGGACAGTTTGAGCAAAAGTTAAGTCTTTGACTTTCGAGGCTCATACTAATACTGTGTCTCAAATAACAAAAGAAGTTTTTTCACTAAATCAACATATGGTTACATTCTCATGAAGACGGAATTGATGCAAAACCACTTTCAACACAAAGTGATCTGGATTTTTTTTCTCAGACATGATCAAATTGCGGTAGAAAGCCACTTACGTTGTTGCTGCTGTTGTAGTTGGTAATTCTGAGCGTTCATCTGTGCTTGCTGGGGCACATAGTGACCAGGATAGGAGGAGAAAGCTGATTGGTTGCCAGTGTACTTGCTGTTTCCTGATTGGCTGGCCGTGTAGTTACCATGCGTGGGCTGTTGCTGTGCACTTGGGTAACTGACGTGTGATTGGTTAGGGTAGTTGTTACTGGACTTGTTTCCACTGTAACTGGAATGACCTGTGTGACAGAAAAATGATGAAAATTCATATCTGTACCAGCTACAGGCAACACAAGTATGCTTACAAAAAATAAACAATACACTGCTTCAATTGTGCAACCCTTGTCTACTGACACATATCAATGGAGATATACAATTAACATGAAGTGTGATTATCTACACCGTCATTCTTCCTAGTTGCAAAAAAATAAACCACTGGTCATTAATGTTACGAATTTTCAACAGAGTGGTGAGCAGACTCCTCATTGTTGAAAACTCCCGGTGACTAAACACATACTTGAGAAAGACATTGCTGAAAATATCATCACAGTTGCATTGAGCATAATTGTACATAGGAATATCATGACTACAAATCACACAACAACATGGGAAAACAGCTGGAGACAGACATCATTGGACTTAGCTTTCTTAGTATTATTTTTCTGTAAATTATTTACTGCTATGATTTTATTCCTTGTAATGCTAGAAGACTGCACATGACTCTACTAACTGGCATCCACTCAGAGTTTGTTGATACACTCAACTTTTTTCCTTTCCCTTTTTTTTTTGGGGGGGGGGGAGAGAGAGAAGGGGGAAACAATTGAAAGACCTTGACCTTGTTGGTATGATGTGGCTTGATTATGATGCTGTGTTCCATGATAGGAGCTGTGGGCTGTCTGGTGAGTAGCATAACTGCTGTGATGCTGGTTCTGTGTGTACGCTCCCTGAGTATTGGGTCTCTGTGGATACAGCTGGACCACTGGTGGGGAGGGGCTCCTTGGTCTTTTCACACCAGGCTGAAATGAAATGGAACGTGGAAAATGAAACAGTCTCTGTATAGGGGTCAACAAGTCATTGACAATTACATAGTCCCCACTTGTAATTGATAATTAGTGGAATAACTAAATTGGAGTTAATATGATCAACATGAAAAACAAAATGAGAGTATGAAAGATCTATCTATCTAAAGCCCTAATATGCCCATATTGGATTGTACTGTAAACAAGAAGACATTAGTATAAATAGCAAAAGGTTATGTCTTTTTACCAAGTTGGATAGAATTAGGTATACCATATACTGGCTCTTCAAAAGTCAAAATTCAACTAATCTGCAAGAAACTGGTCAAGGCATGCCTGAGTAATTTTGTGGCATGTTTTGTAACTGCCTATTACTTTCTTTAATGTAATCTGTCGTATTCACAATTCCTATGCCTCTTCTTTTATCGAAGGGCTTTATTGTGATTTGGCTGTCTTTGGATAGATTGTTCATAGCAGTTTTTTCTGTACAAGTCATGTTGTTTTTGATATTGTTTTCGAAAGGAATTTTCATGATCTAAATTTTGGTTGCTTCGAGATAATTCTCTAGTTTGTGATTATCCGTTCTCAGTGGTGTCCACATGAATTTATCTTTGAATGGATGTCTGATTGATTGTTTGTTTCTCATAACGTAACGCAATCTCATGATGCTATAAAAATTATTAATGTCTCGGACAAGACATTTTCTGTCCCGACATTTTGGAGTGGGAATAAATTTCAAGTCTATCCTTAGCGCTTTGACTCCAACATTTGTTAAAGATTGATCTGAAAGGTTTTTAATGAATCTGAAATTCTCACAGTTCTTGTTTTGGTGTGACCTATTGTTTGTTTGTACGGGTTAGGTGTCGTTTTTTTTTGCGATTTTGGCTTCTCGCTTTTTGCTTGAGAAACCTTTCCTTGTTTGTTGAATTTTCTCTGTTTTTTAATGCCCTGGTGTGTGCCATGACGGACACATGGTTTTGTTTTAACAGTAGTTCTCTTTTTGGATGTGGTGACCTTGAAAAAGGCCATTTGGTTCTTTGAGAAAAAGAGAACTTTATTTTTTCTTCCCTTTGGAAGCTAGCCTATCTTGCTTTTTGGCAACTTTTGTGAATTTTGTGAAAAGCTCCTTTGCCTTTTGTTTCTCGCCTGGTTTTGCTTTTAGCTCAATTTTCTCATTTGTGGCTGTAATTAGGGCGCTGATTTCGTTTTCGTGTTTAATTTTGTGAATTGGCAGATATTTTAAGAGCAGTTTGGCAAACTTGTTTGCGCTTCATCTTTGTTGTGTATGCCCATCATCAAAGAAATCAACGTTAGGTTTAAGACCAGGCAGTCTTGGTGTAATACGGATTTGCAGACCCTTAGGTATTCTCTTTGATTCCAAGTATCCCTTCAAACTTGTCTGTCGATATTAGACACTGCAGTATACAGACTAACCAATTTAGATTTCATTTGCCTGATGATTTGGAACAGTGCTGGTTGTAATCGAACTTTGGAAGGTGGGTTTGCCTGTGTTAATAAGTATATAACATAAATTTTGTACAAATGAAGCTCAAATATGTCACTGAATTTTGTCTGTACCCTGACTACCCTCCATTTCATTATGACAATCAATGTCCTTGTAAGAGACATCTTTCCTGAAAGATTGGATCTCTGTTGACAGGAATACAAACAACTCTTGGTACTTACATGGACTGCTTGCGAGGGCGGTGTCTGGGGTCGGTACATATGCCCTTTGGGGGAATCACCTAACAATGCTGGCCTCCCTGCTGTTATATGACCTGAATGTAAATAATGAAAGATTTAAAGGTTATCAACAGGAAAACTTTGTATGACCCCAGAAGCCTTGGATGCTTAAACATACACGTCTCACCAAAATGCTCTCTTTTCTGGGCACCAAGTACAGTGTTTATATCTCATGTTCGTCTCAAGTTTTGGCTGAGCGAAAACCTAAACACAGACAGATTTACACTGGTGTTTATGTCTGCATTGGCAGCTAGTCATGCTGAGTGAAACATGACAGGAAATGCCAAATGAAAGATATTTCAGTTGTGCATAAGCATGTTGCTAGTAGAAAATAATTTCTCTGTTTACAAAAGTACAATGGAAAATTAGTTTTGCAGGAAAGCCAATGTTATCAAATATGTTGGTATTTAAAGTTAACCCTCAACTATCACAATGTAATAAAATTAAAATTGCTGTATCAAACATACTGTGAACACGTTACAAGATCACTTGAAATTTTTTGGCACTCAAGGTAAATACTATTTAAAACAGCCAAAGATTTCCGATTGGAGGTAGTCACAAAGTTCAGGAACTGCTACAGACTAGGAAAAGACATCTTTTCAGACACTTTTTACTTTGTACATTATAAAATCAGCTATCTTCCATCACTTCCAATGTTCATTATCCCTTATTCAAGTGGAACGTTCATCCAATGCTTTTCTGAAATGCTGTCAACTTCTAAACTATACAATAGCTGTTTTTAACCCATACATGCACAGCTGCTGGGGTGAAAGGTCATGATAGATAATACTAATAATTTAAAAGTAAACTGACACTATACAAGCTTAAAACAAACATTCCAGTAGACTACACAAAAGGACTTCGCTGCATATGTTGAGAGAAAGTCAAACAAAATCTAAATCAAATAATGTAATAACTGATATCACACCTAAATCTGATTGGGCACTAACCAGATCCTTGTCAATACTGTATGTAGACTTTAATCTAACATATTTTGATGAGTAACAGTAGTAGTTTTTGAAATGGTACACTCATAGTCTACCATACACTAAGCAAGCCTAAATGTCCATCAAATTTAACTCAGTTGAAACAATTTGATTTCCATATATTCTGATAAGAAATATGCCTCTTTAAGGGCCATGTTTCGGCCCCTGGTTTCAACTTCTATGCATGTGTACACAGTGCAGGCAAGAAGCAAAGTATTCCTCAATTTATCTGAAATTCTCCCTATGAGTTGCATGTTCTTTTGAAAACAACACAAACTACTTACCAGGTACCATCATTGGAGGGCCAGCCATGGCCAAACCACCGTGGTACTGTGTGTGACTCATTGGATGAATAAACTCACGTTCACTGGGAAAAAGAGAGAAAATAAACAGAAACTTAATGAGCCATCACTTGTCCTTGAAGTTAGAAACAAAGTGCTCTAAAGTTCTAATTCGGGTTGAAATATTTTACCACTGTAATTTCGCAAGTTCTTCAATGAAACTGTCTTCAATCAATCAAGAACCTTACAGTTTTATGTGTCACCTGTGTGAACCTCTAAATTTGATAGTCCATATTTCACTAAATCATTAATGTTTGGTCTCATCATTTATGAATCAGAGGATCTTTCTACAGACACCAAGAAACCATCAATGTTTGGAGTGGCGTTTATGTGAAAAACACCATGAAGGTAAATGATCACTTTCACATGTCACCATAAGATTAACATTGATAAATGAGCACAACCACCAGATTCCGTATGAAGGGTATAATTTTCTATCATTTAAAACTGAATATAATGCATGAAGCGAGGAAAATGTCGTTCATTGGCTAACTCATATTACTGTCATACGAACAGCCAGGTATGCATTTTCAACTTATGAATTTTATTGAACAGAAATTACAGTGGTGTATAGATCTTAATGGTTAAGGTAGTGTGCCCCTCAAAAGTGAAAGACTTAAGCTTTTGCTCAAACTTTCCACAATGACACTTTCAAACCATTCTCTTATCAAATCAAGAAAAAAAAAATCAGGGGTAACTGAGCGAAGTTTGGTACTGGTTACCCAACATTTACTGAAATTTGGAATTTAAAATGGCTGCCATCCTTGTGGTAACTTTATGGGGAAAAATTAAATGTTTGATTTTCAAAAACCTATGAAAGTGAAATTTCTCCTTACTTCAAGAGCTTCAAAATGAGCCCTCATAAGTGGTAGACAAAATAAAAATTTTAAAAATTTGAGTTCCAGCATCTGTCCCCAAGATGCATTCTACCTTAACCTCCTAATAAATTATACTTCTTCAGTGAAACAACAGTCAGTTGATCAGCAGACACATGTTCTTTTTCAGCAATTTACCTTTGTTCTTTGATTTTCTGTCTCCTTCGATTCTCATCTTCATTCAGGACTTTCTTCAGCTGAAGGAAGAGTTCATGCTTTTCATGTTGCAGCTCCTTCAACTTTTCTTCTAACTTTTTGATCTGTCAACACAGAAACACAATGGAATTTTTGCTTGGTGAGGTCCACTGTGCGAACCCTTAAGCAAGTTTTGATATAATGGATTGAGCTTGTCAAAACCAATCATGTTTATTGTATCAAGATTTAGCCACCAAGAAAGAGCTAGCTACACATACGGTACTCTGCTACATGTACATGATACCTGGTACTTCAATAAAATCTGGAAAAAATTAGTTACGGGAATTTTTCAATGCAGGTTTGTAAATCTGCAGGAAACAGATTAACAGTTGTAAGACACATATCTATTTCAGAAATAGTTCATTTATCAACTCACAAGACTTCCAGAGGACTACAGCAGTATGGTTTAATTTAAATCAATGACTCAGTCACAAAGAGAGCTAGGCTTTGATGAATTTTGACGAAAATTATGGAAATATGTCTGGCAGTATTTAATTCAATAAATTATCATTAACGTCCAGACTCCTGTCCATCAAAATTACTTTATCTTGCAGGTTCATTCCACCATTGACAAAATACAGATCTGACAAACTTACTTCAAGACATTGATCTACAATGCTCTTTTACATCTTAGTTACATGATGAGTTGAACCAAGAATTCAAATGGACCATGATACCAACAACACCACATGCTGAAACGTTGATAGAACTATGTGTGTATTCCTGTGAGCACATTTATCCACATGCATTTGTTTGTACTGCTATAACATAGTGTGTGTAGAGTTTGTTTTCCATAGAGCACCTTAGTAGACAGATTGTAACATTTTATCTCGAGTAGACCCATCCCCTGTTGGCTCACACATCAGAAGTCAAGTTTACCTCTTCCCTTGTCTCTTCCAAGTTCAAAGACTCTGCCTCCGCCTTCTTTCTCTGTCTTTCTCGTTCTTCTTTCTTCCTCTCAATGGCTTTGTCAGCTTCTTCTTCTTCTACACAAATAAAAGAAATGAATGCCACATCAGAGAAATATGTACATCATTCATCTTTTCACGTTTCCCCCTTTAGATCTCAGTTTTAATAAATAAATTACTCCAAAATTCAGAAGCAAAAGTTCCTCACACCACCTCAAGCTGTGTTACGTTTAGTCTTAATAATAATAATTTATTTCTATAGCGTCTAAATTCACATAAAATCAGTGATCAGAGACGCTTAAAAAATTAAGTTCCTAGGCAGCACTATTCTTGATAGGCCTCCATTACAGAGTGACCCTACTGACACTCAGAACAACATTCGATTCAATCCTTTACATCCATACAATTGTTGTACACTACAATCCATGGTGTGAAAACTTATCACACAAGTATGAGCTGCTAAAATAGGCTACACATTTTGAGATATGACTATGGAGTCGATGCATTCATTTAATGGCCGTTCTGTTTTCTAGAAAGTTTTGAGATATCTTTTAATTGGGGACTTGAACATAATTACTACAACAGGGTCATTTCTAATGGATCATGTATAAAGGAATTAAATGCACAAAGCCTCTTCAATCTACAAGTGTTTACTTTCTGTTTTTCATTTCACTGAAAAAATATTGTTATGTGCATGGAATCTACCTGAGTCCATCAAACTTAAACTAGTGTGTTCCGTGGTTTTTAGAGTTGATGCAATCAAAGGAAGCCATAAGATTTTCTTCCATGTTGGTAAGTACACACGATGGAGCACTACCTCCATGTACGCACCAAGAATATCAGGGTAATGATAATTATGGATTAATAAAAATACCTGCAAGTACATGAAGTGCCAATAGCTTGGGTAGAAAGGCTTTTGTCAACAAAAGGTGACAAGTATCATTAACACCTTTACTCTTTGTTAATGGGATGAATACACCAACAAAGTTCAACAGAATAATGAACATTCATTCAAACATGTTTTACTTTTGATTAGAATGTCACAGTTTTTGTTCTGTAGTTATGGTGTTAATCACTATTCCCGCTTTAGTATTGCCACCGTTTCTGCACGGTCCCTCCTCAGCCCCGCGTTCGGCTTGTACAAAATTTCTGGCATCCCGGCCAACACCAAATATTACAATGACACCGCGGATTTCGATTTCACTTTCGTAAACAATTAAACATGATAAGGTAACGATTCCAAAGAAAAATATATCGACATATTCCTTGCATCTTCACTGTAAGTGATATATTTCCAAACTTCACATTGTACACAGCGTTACATACAGGCATGGACCCTGGAGCCAGTGGAGGAACAGAAAAATATGTACTGTACCTTGTCGCTTCCTCTCTCGCTCTTTCAATATGTGATGTTTCAAGGCCGCAGCCATAGCTTGGGTCATTTTAGGCCTTTCCAACAGAGCTGGCATCGTGGTCAACGCAAAAACTCTTTAGCTTCAAAACACCTGATGAACAGTGACATTAAACAACTAAAATAAAATCTTTAACCTTTCTCAGTGTAGTCGAAGCCATCAGACAAGGCAGAATCAAAATCATTCGGGATAACGATAATTTCATGAAGTCGCGATGACTAAGGTAAGCAATACCTTCAAAATATGTCACTGCTAACGAACGTGAAAGGTAATTAACACATATGTAGAACAGATAAAATTATTTACCAGAAATGAAGCCCCGCGCGAGATAAATCGTATTTTTCTTTGCAGGTCAACATGGTACCGCCGCCATGTTGTTTGTGACGAAACGGTGACCTTTCCCATCATACCTTTGTTTGACTCTCGGTAATCTTCGGAAATACTGTTTTTCCTTTCTTAGACGATTGAAGCTTCTAGTTTCTCCTTTTTTATTACATAAATCGAAAATATGGAAATTTTATGGCCTTTTCAATCAAGAAAAATCCCTAGGTCACAACATAAAATTATTCAACAACCTGAACCGAGAGTTGCCGAGTACTAACCCCCTGCGAAGCCATGTTCGATCTTTCTTTCGCGGACAACCATCATGGCACCAGTAAGTGAAAAGTAGCTCCGCGAAAGTTTGCAATTATACCTGAACGAAATCGATAAAAGTATTAAGTATGACATAAACAAGACTAAAAAGGTCCACATATTGCCATTTTGTTAGTAACAAGTCTTCAGTGGTGACATCTAGGGTGTGATCGTAGTGGAACTGGAAGGTGTGCAGTCTCGACTTGATCATGCATGCCATGCTAAGATACTAGGGTGTCCAGTATGGACATCCGACCACGTGGCTGGTCGTATACTTGGACTGAGCCATGTCGCATTCCGGAGATAGTTGAGCCGGGTGCTTGTCCGCGGTACAGTTCCTCCAGATCCAGGCATTTTGTCTCAATAATATGTCAAAATTTGCCAATTAAAGAAATCGCAATCTCCTGGAATTCCAATTAAAGGACATCCTATCCTCATACAACACCAGGCGGGTCATGACCTTTCAATTTTGCCATTTGGTAGTACTTCTTAGCGGTACATTCCAATACAGTCCATTTATTTTTACTCCTGTGATTGTGTGCACTTCGCTAGTCTAAACAAAGTGAAGTTAAATGAGGCATTTGGCAACTGATTGATTTATAATTTATAGGCTGTCAATAGGAAAGAATTAGAACTGCTTTCCATACTTAGCTATTCTATAGTAATGTCACTGTTGGTTTATTAAGGCAGATGGCAAGTCCCTCTATAAGTTCTAGTTAAACGCACTCAAAGGCATGGTCATGGTTGGGTCTATTTCACCTCAAGGATAACAGCTTACATACAGTTTCTGTGAACATTGATGGTTGGTTGGCTATAGAAAAATCCAGAACATATGCTTGCAGTCAAATCCTCAAAGGGCTTCAAATGCAAACCAACAATGATAGGGTTCAAAATGTGCTGTTGAAGAGGTCTTTTCTGTTAGTCAGAAAGTAACCAATAAGATGCACCAAGTTATAGCCAAACTGTAGGCTGTTCCAGTGTCACTAGGACACAATATGGTCATTTCTACCATCGCCTGTTCCCCAGAATGCCAGACTATTGCTAAAACTGCAAGACAGGCAATTCTTGAACATTTACACAGTTGACTTTTTCATTCACCAGATCTTTGAATAAATAGTATTTACACCATTGAAAAACTCAGATAATTACAATGAAACTGAGCTTCTGTGTGCATATAACATGTTTGTAGCAGAACCATATCAGTTCTCCCAAACATACCACAGACAGATATTGTTGGCACAGTGGCTGCCCAGAAGATGTTTTCAGTCACGTTTTAAAGCTTTTCATTTACTGTATGGCAATGCTGTCACTGGTCAAAAGCTAATAGACATGGCCAGATTGGAGATGCCTAAAAGCAAATACAATATGTGGAGTTGTATCAGTGTCTATGTTATGGCCTTTTTGCTAAGGTTAAATTTACTGTTTTTTTTCTATCAGTTGGGGCATCTAGATCTCTTCTTGTGGTGTAATACTCTACAACCCTATAGAGATATCTAATTGTATCTTATGCAGTGGCTCTTATGCAGTGGCCTTTTCAAGGTTCTGGGAAACTTTGCAGCAGAAGTCGGGGATCATGTTGTCTGTATCCTAGCTCTGACACGTCAATGGATTCCAACTTCTACTTTCGCAGCTTGCCACTGTGACAAAAACAAGGGCAAGTGGCTAAAGTGTCAACAAAGGTTTGCTCACCTATATTCTTCTGACCTCTC
>LD360392.1:145657-160500 GCA_001465055.1 Ptychodera flava | reverse complement strand
CAGACAGACAGACAGACAGACAGACAGAGACAGACAGACAGACAGACAGACAGACAGACAGACAGAGAAATTGAAATTATAAGGATAATCTGTTAATTGTCCACTCACTTAATGTTTAAATTAGCCTTTGAAGAATCGCAATGTAGGAGACTTCAAGAAAATAGTCCGGGAATAACAGTATTATTTTCTTTATAAGCATGGTAATCAAAAGTTTAATATATATTTCTTAAAATCAACTTTCAATTATTTAATTTTATTCAATGCACAAAACTTTTAGTTTCAAATTACAACGTATGAGGCGGTAAAGCATCTTGATAATTTCTTTCCAAGCTGGTCTTTTGTACAATTTAAACCGACGACATAAAAATACAAAGGGATAGTTTCTTGTTATATCAATCAGCGTAATGTTAATTTTAGCATCTTTTAATATTTTTAGGATTGTCTTACGTTAGTATTTTCAAGGAGTTCTTTACACTCGTCCGTTAGTTGTTGAAATGTTGATCGATCACTCGGCTCCTTTCTCCAGCAGGATAGCATCATGTCGTATCTATTTAACAAAGAAGGCATTCCAATTAAAAAATGGATTCAAAAATATATAAGGACAATGAATAAATAGACTAAAAATGGCCCCATTATAATAAGAAACATGGTTATGAGCATAATTGCTCATAATTTACAATTGTTGCAAATGTCAGATTCTGCTAATTTCACATATATCTTTCGGTTTCATTTATGCATTGTTGATTTCTTTAATCAACAATTATGCTCACTTACATCTTGTCCGTGCAGTGCGATGGCTTCAGTAACCTAAATCCCCTTTTCAAACTGGTCATCACCTCGTTCCTATCCATTCCTTTAAATGGATCGTCTCCTGGAAAAGATTTGTTCCAAATTATATCTGGTTTGTTTTGACTTATGGGCTTGTAAGATCTTCTGTCACTTTTTGAAAAAAAAGAACTTTATGTAGCACAACAAACAAAGAAATAGAAACCATTCCAAACGAAGCCGGCACAAACGTTGTAGGTTCATATCTCGCCTAATCCCCTTAATGGCGGTGAAAGACCGCCGTTTGCCGGGTTACAGGCAAAGGTCAGAACGAGTTGATCAACACAACGAACCTTCCGGAGAGAAATTTTGTCATGTACACCCTGATAACGTAATAAAAGATGGTCACACTTGACAATGGCTATGTTGTTAACACCTTGTTATGATTGACATGTGTAATGGGATGCGCGGCACGCGTCACAGAATGGTGGTATATATTCTGCGCGTGCCGACAAAGGAAAAAACGACGCAACGATGAATGATACTCGTGAATGGATAAATTTATGTGGCAAGCAAATGCCTCAAAATACCTTAAAAACTCCACACAAACTCTCTCCGTTTTTCATCTATCGCATATAGTCTGCTTCTTGTGTGATACGTTATGCGTGGCTAATTTCTTGGGTACGTTACTCGGTCACTTGTTTTCCAATACACGCTGGCCTGCCATGCTGCAGTAAACACCGTGATACACGCTGGCCGGCGCCTGTAAAGTAGTGAACACGGTGTTTACTTTAGCACGGCCGGCAAGAAGGTTTCGGAAAACAAGCGACTGAAGTACTTAATAATTGCGCGAGCCCATTATTACTTTATTATTTGGTAAATGGTCGTTATTCCTTGTCACCAGGCAGTTTTTACACTGCTATCCCATTCAGATGTTTACTATCAATTTGTTACACCACGGAAGTGGAACGTGAAGCATACTGTAAAACACGTCTTCTTAGCTAGCACATTATTTTAGATAAGTTAGCTGATTGTCTAAATTCGCTAATTTAAGATGCAGCTAATTCAAACTTTTATCTGTATTTACAATGCCTTCCTGGCTAAATTAGACTGCCAATTTTACTAGAAATCCAAAGACGTTTAAAAAATGCATACCGCTAAATCAAAATGTTTTTCATCTTAACATGTTGATGAATTTTTTCTGTAACTCTCTCTTGGGAAAAGGTAGTGGCCCTGATAAAAGCCGTTTATTGTTAGGTTGTTCACCGTTGTTCTAACGCAACGTCACCAATGCCTAGGATCGGCAGAGTCTCTGCGTCACCATTATTTCCGTTTCCAAGAAACCATGCATGATTTGGTTGTACTTAGGCACTGACGCTGCCAACATTACAACCAAATCCAAGTATAATTGGGGTAATGCGTTGGCTGGGTCCAGTCGGGTTTCCTTTGTAGGTTCCACAAAGGAAACAGCAATGTGCAAATGCAATTTCTTCTGGGAAATTGTTTAACCTCGTAAACAAGAGCCTAACATCGCATCGCAAATAAACTGTATCTAACGAGAGTTGTACCTTTACCAAATTTTAAGTATTATTTTTTATGTATAATCCCATAGTATTTTTCTCTGTTTGATGTTACGGATACGAGTGTTTTTCGCGGAGCCGTACAACTTCGAGCAGAAGGCGAGAAGTTGTGCGACTCGGCGAAAAACACAAGTATACGATGACGTCAAACAGGGAAAAATACCATGGGATTATATATTTATCACATGAGCAGTCTTATTTTTTTGACGTGGATGGATCAAAGTTCCTGTAACAAAGTGCATGAATTTCATTACGATTTGTGTTTTACTTACGCGGATTACTTTCATTTAAAGAGTAAAGCGGCCCCTCACGAAGGAGATACTTTCATTCACAAAATCCCATCAAGCTGAAATTCGATACACTGAATGGCATCTCCACCAACCAGAAGTACGGATTAGGTCAAGTGAACGTGTCAATCATTGTCTGGCGCTGTACCGATGGCAAGGCTAGTCAGCCATCGATGGATAGCTTTCTCGTGCTAGTGACGGATAGCCATAGTATTCAGAGTTATTTAGAATATTCACAAATAGATTTATGAAGTAAATGCAATGACACGATCGAAACAATAATTCTTATTCTCAGAGATGCCGTGGCTTTACAAAATATCACACAAATGTACGACCTTTGCGAGCGCGAAAGATTCCGTTCGACGACACACCTGGTGTGTACATGTACTGTACCTCATAGCATGTTTGTGCCCACAACCCTGCCGTCACGTCATCGGTCTCTGCCGGTGTCAACTCGTCAATCCCGATCTCCGTCGTCAATGTTTTCCTCTTACGGACTGATGTTTGCAGTGACATATATCTCGCCGGTAGATTCACCTTAATTTTGTTACTTGACGGAAACTCTGTTTTGAGTGTTGTCTGAGTCAACTCTCGAAGTACATCGGATTCCACAGCGCAGTGTGTTAACATTATGTGTCTTCGCTACAGCCGTACGCCGCGCTGCAAGTTTGATTCCGAGCGAGAATTTACGGATTTTTTGTGCGATGAAGGAAATTTATCGCCGTTAATCGAATGCCTTTATGCTTGTGCCTCCTATGTCGCTTTCCCGAAGATTCTACTTTCTCATTTATTCAGTTGAACTTACGTTCAGGTGTAGACTTTCGGCCAACCGGGATGTCCACGACTCGACTGGAGCCGCGACGTTACTAAGCCATGAAATTAAAACGATGGACGGTATCTCCATTCGATTTTCGGGAAAAGATAAAGTTTTGGCTACAAGAAATTAAGTTGGACAAATATGCCTTCTATGTTTCCATGTCTGGATTTATCGGTTCACCTTCTGGTAAAAATGTCATGAAAGCTAGCACGGCATCTGTCACAACAAATATGTCTGTGTCGCGACACCTGCATGTATGAACGGTACCATGCACGAAAAAAATTCCGGTTGATGACGTACAACAGGGGTTAAGTCGGATTTCTTATCCGTTTTGTTCTACGTCACACAGGTGGCGATTCGGGCTAGTTCATATGATAAAAGCATTATATTTAAACACACACATATATATATATATATATATATATATATATATATATATATATATATATATATATATATATATATATATATATATATATATCATACAAGTCAGAAATAGCCCCGTTAGAGACTGGATTCTAGAAAATGTGAGTAATTCCTTGACTTAAGAAATAAACTTTTTTAAAGAGACTGTGCTTTAAAAGTCAAGAGGCATGTGTACCAACAGCAGCCAGAAAAATCATTTCACACCTAATTAAGTGCACTCTTGTTGTCATTGTAAAGTTACTCAAGTTGTCACCACTCTATATGTGTAAGATTGTAAACATGCTTCTTTTATTTACAAATACACAGGGTGCTGATTTGATAGTAAGCAATGCTTACACTCCTGCATTGTCATTGTAATGAGTGTCTAGCAACAGAGTTTGTCCGAAAGGATTTTCTTATGACAACAAGTAATTAGAAACACACAATTATGTCATTGAATCTTGTGAATGTTGTTTGGGTCAATTAAGAAGTAAGGTGATAATCAAAACATCTATTTTTTTTACAAAAAATGATTACCGAATGTTATAGTCTCCCAAACTACGACACCAAAAGACAATACTTCTGTCTCGGAATTAAACGTCCATCTTGCTAACGTCTCGGGTGCCATCCATTGATAAGGTAATTGATCCTGCAGAAAGAAGAAGTAATAGAAACACACTTTATACTGAAATAACACAGCATATTTACACAGGATGAACAAAGAGGAAGGACAGAAACCACAAAAAATTAAACAATGTTATCAGTGTTTCATTTTATGGTAACACACCTTCTTCGCCAGGTCTTGCATTTTGCTGCCATAAATCAAATCAGTGGCGTAACTAAAATTTGATATTTTGCACACATTCCCATTGAAGACCAACACATTGTGAGCCACAAGGTTCCTGTGCGTTACCTGTGATTCAAAATAAAAAGTGATACTTTCGATGAGATTTCATGAAATATGGACTTGCATAAAATCATAGTTTATCCAAAATGTATTACACTGATATGTCATGACATTCTTCATGTTCCCTTAATTTAAATCAAATATTAGCAGGCTGACTGGAAGAATGTAACGGTATCACAAGTCTAACTTTTATAATTAAAAACTTGCAATAGCTTGAAAACCTCCAAATGATGATCCGCTTCCGATGAGGACAATGTTAATAGTTGTTTGTCAAAGTTTAGATAGGGTAAGAGGGGGAATGTGTCAAACTGCGACAAAAGACTGACTTGTATTAAACCACCTGTCTAGTAAAGTATTTTGGGTAGACAACTGTTTTTCTCGTACGCATTCTATAAAACTATGAAATTTAGATCATGCTTTTTCAGGGGCACATTTTTTGCAACAATAAGGTGATCAGGAGCAGTCATTATTGTCTCAAATGTTGGCTTCGAGGTTGACACTTCAAATAAGATAGCAGGATGATTGACAGTATGCATTTGTAGTAGAACTTTGATCGTTGATTGTCAACAACAAAACATGATGTAGAGGTTTGTAGTGCAAAACCAATAACGTTTTCAGGTAAAAAAGCGAACTACAAAAGTAATTTATATATGTTTGATGATTAATGTAAAATAGCTTTAGTTACTTAATTTCATGAGAGCAAAGAAGCGTATGTGTGTACAAAAATATTTCTTGATTTCATTGATACTGTTGATTCATTATACGTTGCAGGCTAGAAGGAAACTGTGAAGTGCATAAAGGAGCAAAAAATTTATTTTCGATTTTCAAGGAGACAAAATGTCATATAATTAAGTTTTATTGTAGTGATTGTAAATATTTTTTCTGTCAGAGGTAAATGACGGTCGGAACGGGGTTGGATAAAACTGATATCATTTGAAAACAAGACGAAAATTACCCTTAATTACTTTACCATGATTTTATAGGGCAAAGGTCAATAGAAATCGACAAAGCTATTTTAAAATCACAATCATAGCTTCTCAGGATGCTGTAATTTTGAAATCACATTTATAGCATTTATTTTGCTGAAAAAATAAGATGAACGATTGCTCTTTGAACAGGATTGGCTTTGGAGTCTTGGTTTATACAAAGGTTAAATTCCCTTTGCTAACGACGGAAAGGGACATATATTTTCAATCTATACCTTTGTGATTGTATTAGGATAATCATATATTGACGTACAATGAATACGATATGAATGGGTATGGGGTATGGCCAGCATTCCATCGAATTCAAAATGTTACAAAATATTTGACTATGGGAACAAAAAAGCAAACATTTTCAAAACATGATGACGGATGTATAATCTTACCCCGACTGAAGTAAGGTGATTCATACCGCAAGCAATGTCACGAACAAAAGACAAACTTTCTTTCTGCAATGCCAGTGAATCATGGGATTGTAACCTTTTGCGATGTACTGTAAGATAGTTCTTCAGATCTCCTTTTTGGTCATATTCCGTGATGAAGTATGCTGGCTCTGAAGATACGAGACGAATATCATGTAGATAATTGCGCAGTGTTCGATTTGAAAATAAGAACAACATGTAAGAAAATATTGTTTTCCTTGTTGACGAAACATACAATGAAACACCGGTGTTGACATCACACTTGTAGTGGTGGTCTATGCGTTACTATCTTCATCATGAATAAAAGTTGATACATAGGCCTTTCGTCTTCATTCATAACATGAGGCGTAGATATTTATGAGGCGTAAATATTAATACTGCACTAACTCAATAGTAATTTTTTCTCTAATAACACTGAAAACAAATTTTAAGGAAACATTATGAAGTAATATATGCTAAAAAGCTTGTAATGACATAGAAAGGGAAATTGGCGAAACCTATGACTTGAAACTGAATTTATTTGAAGCTTACCAATTCCCCTGTCATACGTCAGCAAAGCCATAATATTTCCATGCGCTGGTATTGATTTCATCACATCTATTTCTCTATCGAAAGCAGATGTCCTATCTGCATCACCTGTTCAAAATAGAAAATAGAGTCTGCATCGCTATTGAAAGAAGACAGAGACAGAGACACAGAGACACAAAGAGAGACAGAGAGGGGGAGTTTGTGTGTCGTTGTTTGCCGTTGCGACATCGAAAAAAATCATTATTATCATAATTAAACAGGCTACCATGACGTCAAAGCAAAAGGCCTTTCTTAATTAACGTCATAACACAATCATCAATTTTACAAATATACTCACCGTTAAATACTTTAATTGCGATACGCTTGTGACATTCTGGTTTATTTTGAAGATATGCTTTTGCCAAAAGAATTTCACTAAATTCCCCTTTGTAAATTGATTCTATGATTTGAACATCATAATTGCGGAAGTTGAGGTTCTCCAATTTTGGTTCTGACACTTTCTCAACATTGCCAACCAATGTTACTTCGGACCCAGGTTGATCTGTTGCTAACTAAAATAAAAAGAAACCGTTGTTGTTAAATATCATCATTCAATTTATATCTAAGTTTGGCAAGTTGTGCAACTTTTAGAGGTTTTTTGCTCATTTGGTTTTTTTTTCAAATATTTTGTATCTGAGTGTATATAAACATTATTGTGAGTACGTTTTAAATTACATGAAAGCAGATTTGAGCATCTAGTTCAATTCATAGATGGGTTTGGATGTTGAAAATGGGGCGTGTGTGACAATTAAACGAAAATGAATGCAATTTTTAAGAAATATTGCTGATAAGCAAAAGATGAACGTACTTGGGTTAGTCCCGAAAGTAAACTTCTAAATGTAGGACGACCCCGCTGTTGTTTCCTCCAAGATGGCAACATAATATTATAACTGAGAAAGAGAGAGAGGCTGTGTTCAAATGAAATAAATCACCACATGCGATTAAAGATGGAAGTTACGTTGCTAGTGTACTCATAATAGTGCCAGTTCTCGAGAACACACTAGTAACATCCTGCATTGTTACAATATATCACTTTCAAATTAGAGGAAGGAAGACAGGTATGTCTGTTGAATGTGTAATTAATATTATTTTATAGTGACGTCTTATACGTGAATATTGCCTTTCGTATAACTGTCCCAAATATAACTATTTCGAATGAATGTCTTTATTGTTGCAAGACTACAATTTTCTTTTCAACAAGAGCTATAGATAGTAAATATCAATGAATTACATGTTTTACTTACATGTCCTCTCTGCAGTTGTCTGGCTTTAATAGTCGATAACCCTGCTCCAGCCTCTCTATCACATCAGTTTGTGTGAAGCCATAGTAGGGCATTTTACCTGGATGTTGTATACGTTTAGTTGGTAAATATACTTATTCGTGTCTCAATATTAAAACCAAAAATAAGGAGGTTGACTGTGAATTCTTCACATTGACATATCAAGGCATACTTGGTTTTACCCATGCGATTTATTACTTTACTGTCAAATTTGTTTTTCCATTTTGTCCAAAACTGTTTGATTAAATGCTACGGCTTAAATTTCACCAATTAACACCAGAAACAATGCTGAGCATTTCAATATGTCTAGATTTCGTTTTCTTACTATAGATACAATCTTTAAAAACAAAGAAATAAGTTTTATTGAATTCACTGAAAGTGCCACTTCACCTATGGACATGCTCATGGCAGTAGTTAGAGTGCAAATCTTCAGTAAGTCACACAAAGGCAAAATTTTATGGCAATCACAACATAATATTATATAGGGCTCAGCCCTTGGTGTCGCGCCAGGGGTTAAGATTGGCAATGTTATTTGTATTGATTCATGATAAACTGTAATTGTTACTTCATAAACGTTTACATGACAACTATGCCCAGTTTCCCTCTGATGAAAGCAGTTCACGTACTTACACGACGTCAAACCCTGCAGCAGGGCAGGTATAGATTTTCTGTAGCGTGTAAAAATTTTGGACAAAAATTGGCAATTTTTACGATGATAACAGCCTATTGCGTTAAACAAGGGACGTATTATGCAATAATTATCATTGCAATGGTAACCGCACTGCCCACCTTCCACTTGCAAGCTGCAAAAACTATAGCGTTCCGTCTAAAAACTTGCAATTTTTGAATCTAATTATTG
This sequence comes from Ptychodera flava, assembly GCA_001465055.1. NCBI lineage: Eukaryota > Metazoa > Hemichordata > Enteropneusta > Ptychoderidae > Ptychodera > Ptychodera flava. Next base: position 151,628 of record LD360392.1, on the reverse strand, counting down.
ACACAGGGGGAGCTCTTCTATAATTCAATCCCAGCATTCTTTGCGTATGCCCCCGTTCATATGCACGACAGTTTTCTCCGTTTATCTATATCAACGATACTTTGTATCAGCGACAAGGTGTATAATAACATTTACTGGCTAATAAAAGAGGTATATTTTATAAAAGGCATGTTATATCATAGTAATTTGTGTCGTATATGTTTATTTACGAGTACCCCCAAAAAACATGGCGGCGCCCATGAAAGAAGGGTACACTTCCGGTTACTCGCATAGTATATTATGAATAAGCGCAGGCGTAGTCAGTAAGCCGCTGGCGCGACTATTAAATGATAGTATGTAAACGTATTCAGAAATAGGCTTATGTAGTTACCATGTAGACACTCTCGTTTGATCACATTTAACCTAGAGACTAACCAAACAGCAGATACAATAACCTCGACACGTTTTGCCTAACGTTACAAGGGTCATATCAGTCGAATAACCATACCAGTTTTCATTGTATCACAGGTAATCTTTTTAGCAAAAACTTAATACCAACAAAGAATATCACCAACTGAAAAATTGCAAAAGTATAACTACAACACTTATGGCAAAATGACAACGGTAAAGGTCCACGCACCACACAGCAAAGAACAGCAACTTTCGTGATAATCGTTGAGATGTCTTGCATAACATTCCTGTAATTCTCACAGGTCAGGGGGGGTATTTCGGCCACCGACAGGCAACAGGTCAAAACATTATAATTTGCAAAGGTCAAAAATGTATAATGTTGTTACTTGGTTTTCTCTAAAAGGTCAAACTAAAGCTGCCGTAGAGGTTACTCCTAAAAGACAATGAAAGAGTGACACCAAAGGAGTCGAAAGATCGGGTCGAACTTATATTTGTTGAAAAATAGAGAGGAGAGTTACTGTAGAATAAGTAAATGTGATATAATCCCAAGCAGTCCAGTTTCAACAGGGCAAATGTTTTAATGATGGAGGTAGGAAAGGTGCATGTGTTCATTATACATTATACTACTGTTATTCAGGTTCTAGTGCTGTTTGCATTTTATATAAGGTTCTAAGCGTCGGCCACATAAAATTTGCAAGGAAATGCTCGCTCGAATTGTTGGTGAATGGTCTTTCAGAATAGGCATTAATAACTGCGGAATATATTTGCTTTTCGTTTACTCACCAAGGCTAAAAGTTTCCCACATGACTACACCAAATGACCATACATCTGTCTTAGAATTGAATGTGTTCTGACAGAGAGATTCAAGGGCTAACCATTGGTATACATCTCTAAACTAAAAAAAGACGAGCAAGAAAAAAGTAGATAATATGTACATCGCATTTCTCGGCAAAACAAAATTTCATCTACATATGAGCTTTCATTTACCAACTAAGTGAAAATAAGTGAATATGTAGATTACCTTCCTTGTCTCTTCAAAGAATTGCTGATCATCCATGACAATCGAAGAGTAGATAAATTTGGAGATTTTGCAAACCATGCCATGGCAGAGATTAACATGATTGGCTGATAGATATCGATGTGTCAACTGCAAAGACGTAAAACATATGATGTGCATGTACTTTTGTGTGTGCATATGTGTGTGTACATGTGTGTGTGTGTTTTTGAATGTGAGTAATAAATATTATTATATCGTATGGAAGCTACATAATATTGCAATCTTCACTTTAATTTTATACATTGCAACCTTCGACAAAATGGGCAAAGCTATGTCAAAATAAGATATATCTGGGTACACACATACATATATATGTTAGTTATCATTAAACATCATGGAAAATGGCATAATTCACTGACACGTATTTTCCCGACAAGGTCAGTAACCTTTTCTCTTTTCTCTTTTCTACATCTTCGTGTACTGGGAACGTTCATATACAATATCACTATATGATTTGTAATAAAGCTGTGACATTGTATAGTGTACAGGGATCATAAAGACTTTATGTGTTAACTAAGAGCTTGCCTTTTTAGACGTCAAATATTCCATTCCCCTTGCAATGTCGATACAAAATGTCGAAAGTTGTTTTTCGAATGACGTCAATTCTAAACAAACAATTTTCTCTTTATTTTTTTAAGTAAGAAGTCTCTGAGAGTTTCATAATGGGCTCGCCCACTTATAAGGTATGGTGGATCTAAATAGAGATAACATAAGAGATGAAAAATACATAAAATAGCCGAAACTTCTGTATCGAAAGTTTTATTTAAACACAAGTTGTACATTTTTATATAACGTTTGAAGGACAAATTTGTAATTACAAACAAAACGTTGTGTAGGTGACATGGCCTATACCAGTATGTAGTATGCATGCTAAATGCAACCCAAATAAAACGAATGATGCAAATCTTACCACTTATGTACAAATCATGTTGCAAATACACTTATTGCCACTATTAAGAATACAGCAACAAAAATAAATATATAGCTCACCAGTATTAGTACAGCATCCAAGAAGTGTGATGATATTTTTATGTGCCGACAGTGATTGCATCAGTGATATTTCTCGCAGGATAAAACCCTTATTGATATCATTGCCTGAGAAAGAGAACAATAATTATAACATAGGGTTCTGACAAAACGCACATATACACAACTTTATGTGTTCAAGGCGTTTTACAATTATTACCCCTGTCACCGGACCTAATGTGATACCATTCAACTCACTGTGGAGCTCTACAACAGCATTATGCCTGAGAGAGAGAGAGAGAGAGAGAGAGAGAGAGAGAGAGAGAGAGAGAGAGAGAGAGAGAGAGTAAGAGAGACAGAGCGAAAGAAATAGAAAGACAGACAGACAGACAGACAGACAGACAGATAGGATAAGAGACGTTGTGTGTGTATATTCTTACGTTTTACAATGTGGACCTCTTTTTTTGTTCTTGTTTGTCTCTATGCATTTACATATGTCAAATATAGAGTCACCTGCCGGGGATTTAACAACAACATTGTTTGATCCATCAATGCCGCCGATAAACCAATCCCCTTTCATGTTGTTGATAGAGATTACAGGAAAAGATCAACTTTTTCTTGTGTATTCTATCACGGTCAACTTCGACTATTTTCTGTCCTGGGACGACGTACTCATGATGCAGGGTTTCATCGAAGCCTGGTTCAACATACGGGCCTTCTTTTAACAACGTCTGTAAAAAAATGTATATTGTTTTATGATCATCGCACAACGACTGTGCAAATTATTCTTGCGAATGACACTGTTTTTTTCTCCGGACAAGATACGAAGCAAATGATGCAATTATCATACGCTTTAGTCTGTGTGTTACCATCTTGGAGGATATTAACATGACCTTGCAATGACGTCAACCAATGCGTTTTTTGTTTTGAAATGGTAAACAAGCTTAAGATGGCGTCCTTTTGAAAAACCAACCTGCAGCTTGCTTGTTTTATCAGGTACATTTTCCAAATATTTTAACGCTGTTTTTACCGTACTCTAACAATTTCAGTGTTCCATGAACGTTTGAGACCTTATAACACCTGAAATCACTGTATTAATCCTCGGTTTGAAGAAACTTTGGGAAAGCGATCTATAAGTTAACGCGATTGTGTCTTACTACCGCCGTATTGCTGATAACAAATACATAATTTATTAGGCTGTTTATAGATACCGCCGTCACTAGTATATACCATGTGTCAAAATCAATATTTTTACTTTTCTTGTTTGTTTTGGTTTTGATTTTGCTTTTTAGTGATTCATAATATACCTTGGAATCCACTATAAAAACATTCAGTTTATTTTTGTAATTGTAATGTATCACCGATCGGCTTCTCAAAATAATTTTCCGAACAACAATTGTGATATGCTACAAACCCAAAATAATTATTGTCAAATGCGGTTATAGGCAACGTCACCTGGAAAATATCTGAAGATGCTGCATCATCGTAGTCATCCAAGATTTTGTCATTCTCTTTATCATCCTCGCTGTCACTAAGTAATTCACTGTTTTCTTCTTCGATCTCTTGAAATGGTTGTGAAGAACTGTTTAACTGTTCTGAAGGTTGAAAATGTATGCGTAACAGATCTCGAATGAATCACACGTACACAAATAAAATAAAACAGAGTGATTTTAGCCTACGATTATCTTGCTATGACATCGATATAATATATTCTATCCTTAAAAGACATTTCACATCATACCTGACAAGGTTGTCCGGGTGTTTTCAAGAGCCTCTCTATTTGCTATGAAAACAAATCCTAAAAAGGGAGAAAGAGTAGCGCATAATCAATCAAGGAATAAAATATTCGTAGGTTATAAACGCCAAGAGATGGTATTTGGTTGAGTGTATAAGACCCCTGGGTTGAAAATTAGCATATTTGGTGGGAAATAATCATCGAGCGAAGCGAGGTGACTATTTTTTTCCAAATATGCTAAATTTTACCCCAGAGGTCTTATATCAGCAACCAAATACACCAGCACATCGTTTATGAGCTCAATAACATAATAGCGGGCGCAGCGAGAGCGGCCGAACGCGTGTACACGAAATTTAGAATGGAATCTCTATATACCTACGAGTTTAAAAAGAGAGCACTACCATGGAGGCGGCCATATTCAATACTTTTACACGGATTGGGTAAAATTAAAGATATCATCTACCACAAATCCTACTCGACAATGTGTATTTCCGACAAATTAATCTCTCTGTTCCAAAGAAAGTGTGAAATTTTGTTCAAAGTTACTATTTTCGATCACTTTTGAAAGCCCGGTTCGGTCATCACTATGCGCAGTCATTTTGATACAAGCCAACTCTCGCGAGAACGAACGGTTAACTCACGCGAGAATTAAAAATCGTGTATTTGAGAGCTAACGACGGGAACATCAAGTACGTGTTTTACATTAGACTACCTCTCTTCCCGCCCCTGTTACAATGAACTAATCGGAATCATGTAATTTAACAGTTTTAATTAATTTTTGTTAGAGATTGTTAGAGAACTTGGCATTTCCGAGTTTAATTGATATAATAATCTATAAATGTTATTCTATAAAACAATTGGCAGCAATTCAACCTCAATGGCCAAAATATGCATCATGCATCAAACACAGAAATTAGCATGCTATTGCCTCAAAACATCAATGACGATATACCCTACGCTGCGCTCGCTCTCGGGTCAGACCTTTTACATATTATGCTAAAGTTAAAAACAAGTGGACAATGTCGTTATTTAGGGCCGAAGTTGCAACGTGAGTTCAGGAGCGCCCAGCCTCACACAAACTCTAAAACGAATGTTTCAGAACGCGTGCGCGTGCACAATTTATTCCATAAAATACGGTATCGCAACGCATCGATATCGCAATTAGACATCGAACTTGAAGAATTTTACTTGAACAAAAAACACAAAAAAAACTTTAAAAAATTATGTTGCTGTTGCATAGCCTCTGCTTACACAAACTTTTTTATATCTTTGTTCTGTAAGCTGCACTAGACTAAAAATTAACGATCAAAATCAATCTCAAGCCACAGACTTGTTCCACTTTATGTCGCGTTAAGCTCTCAAGCTCAGTGTCGTGCGAAATTTGTGCGAGCTCAAAAATGTTACGCGGCGAGCAGGTGTTCTTGTTGAGGATATAAACCCCGGCTCCAGCCAATCAGATTGCCGGATTCCAGCTAAGCATATAATAATAATAATAATAATAATTAATATAAGTATTATAATGCGAATAATAATAGGTTTAATTTCCATGAAAACTTCACCATAAGGGTATTTTGGGTCGAAAAGACCAAATATGATATCGATTTCACTGCCCCATGTTTCCATGGTAACCATTTTAGGGGTTGAAAATTCCATTTTTCTAATATCCCTTGAAAAGTTACTTTGATTGTTATGAAAATTATCTAGTGGGGGAGTTCAAGTCAGACAACACAAAAAAACAGACTTATTTTAATGTTTCGAGTTGCCATGGTAACCAATTTGGGATTGAAAATGTTACTTTTTCCCTAATTCCTATTAAAGAACTA
>LD360392.1:119358-143762 GCA_001465055.1 Ptychodera flava | reverse complement strand
TGTTGGTTTTTGCAAGTATATGAATATTCATAAGGGTAGTGATGTCAAAAGAAACACCTATCTAACTGGGCGGAGAGAATATACGTACGACACCCCTACGACTGTTGATTTTTGCAAGTATATGAATATTCATAAGGGTAGTGATGTCAAAAGAAACACCTATCTAACTGGGCGGAGAGAATATACGTACGACACCCCTATTGACAAAATTAAAATAAACAACATCTTTTTCCTTTTTTTCAGAATTCCCACAGCGTCAATGAATTGTTATTAGATTTATATATAATACTTATAGCCCCTAAACTTGTAATAATAATAATAATAATAATAATAATAATAATAATAATAATAATAATATATTTTCTTTCTTTTTACATTTATTTTTTAAGTATGGGAGAGTAGTAAGAACTAATTATTAAAGAGGTATCAAGCAGACAAAATTTTGTTGTATAGCGGTACTTACCTCGAGGAGAGCTTATCGTTTATATGTAATACGTTAATAAATTTGGGGGTATTTTTAAATTATTAGCTTACCTGACGGTATCGTTGTATTTTTATTCCCGTCGTGCATTCTGCCTGTTTATTAAAGTGAACAACATGAACAACCGTTCCTTTAGTCACATGTTCTAAGCATTTCATCGTAAGGATCAAATTAACGTCTTGCAGGACCACAGAAATACCAAATCATATGGTAATCGATCAAAGTGTTATTAATGACTATATTTCGCAGACAAGTATATATTTTTGCAAAAGTGTCTGTCTGGAAAATGTGTACTATTCATATCTTCTGACGATTCAGGGTACTATCAGCTCCCTGTACTGGTTCGAGCGTAGCAAATAAAATCAATACAAAAGCTAATACAAAATAAAATGAAATCGTTGTTGAATAGAAAAGCAACTATGAATAGGCGTTGCCATCAGCGATACTAACCAATACATTTTTTTTACATGAAAACATTCATAGACACATTAACTTCATCATAATGTATTATCTTATATAAAATGTTATCGACGACATTAATCTGTAATTTGAGGCCGCGACACATACAAATTCTGTGAAAGATGTTTTTCCGAAACTATCAATTCTCAACCACACGGGGCCTCATGCGAGAGGCAAATAGAGAATTCTACAGTTTTGCATACCGGCAGTCTTTTGAATTAACTTGGTTTAGGTTTGCCTGATATAAATCATACATACGTGTGGAACCGACTCCAGCTTAACGAAGTCGGTAATAGCTATAATTAGTGCATACATGTGTAAGATTATATTTTAAGGGCGTTACTTATGCTAATTATCTCAGCATCAAATTGGATGACAACTAATCGATAAATAGACTTAAAATTATTGGACTACCATATCCACTTGTGTAATCAGTATGCCTTGACCTTTCGGTCTCTGAGATAACGGGATATATTAAACCCCTCCTGGGGAACAGGTGTACATTAGTCTCGAAAAGACGAGGCTTTATAATTATCTGTGAACGGCCTTGTAGATAGATAATTCAAGATATGACGAGTCTGCACTGACATACTCTTATGTATAAATCATCAAGAATTTATTCGTATTTACTTTATGGGTAGAAGTAATTTTTGATTTACTGATGAACTTACCTTGTCTGTTTCGTCTCACTTTATACAACACCAGCAATAAAACAGCAATTATTATGAGGATAAGAACTGGGGCACAACTGCTAGTTATAATCAGTTCTGTTCGGCCGATGCTTTGTGGCCCATTATCTATCGAGGTTACATTTATTTTAATTACGTGTAGAATATAAATTAAATAGCACGCTGAGGGAGCATGCACCTTTGAACGGCAGATATAGCAAAACAAACTTTTTTTTCTTTTATTGGCTTTCGTAGTAAAGGAACATGTGTATGATAATCAAAATCGAACAAATTAGACATCTTCGTTTCAATTCACTCGATTACTAATTAACCAGGAAAGATAACCCGTATAGACACTGGTAGGAAACGACAAACAATAATAGTGCAGATTCATTGTCTAAAGGCCAATACACGAAAACGCAACGAAAAACTGTTACAAAACAACAGTTAAGCAGATTCACAGTTAAAAAAACTGAAAATGGGCACTAAAAAAATCATGCAGATGCATGAGAAGAATATACAAAACTACTGCAGAAATCGGATTGTGTCGTAAGATATCGAAATGTTGAGCCATAAGAAAAAAAAAATAAGCAAGAAAAACTTACCTGTGGCTTTAGCATATTGTGAACTGTTTATGCTTAATGTAGTCATAGTGGTACAACTATTTGCCACTCATGTTACGCAGTCTTGTCGCCATCATCTTAATATCACAAAAAATGATTAACAGGCGAAAAAATAAGACAGTGTTCCGCTAATGTGAAACAGACAATGTTAACGAGTCTTTGAATGAGCCCATTACTTTACACAATGACTTCTGACGTAATGGAAAAGGAACGCCAGTTGATTGGAAGGTTGCCAAATAATATTCAATAAAAAGAACTAACCGTGATTATGTTGTTCCTTAACGATTACATTCTTCACCAAAGTTAAGACAACAACAATCTGACATTCTACCCAAAACTATTAAAAGTCAGTCAGCAGAACTTTCAAAGCATAGTGATAGTTTCACTTGACAACGATTCTGAACACTAAATGGTCAAACAAAATTACCAAAAGTCTACCTACTTTGAACGGAAACTAAATGTAGTTTTATGGGTAGAGAAGTGTTGCCATGTTATCAAATGACGAACAAGCTAACGGGTCAAATAATTGAGCTCTCACATACAGAGGTGTGGTTGGTTATTGTTAAAATGTTTGAACTCTGAACTCAACTGTGTTTCTACGACGTCAGAATATACTCCATGTCTGCAAATACAACTGGTGAGTTAAAGAATTCAAATCGAAATCCGTTTTAAGTAGAATGGGCGTAAAGTTTCCATTGTTTAAAGTCTTATACTTCAACAAACCTTTTGGGAACATCAGTCCATTTTATTTTAAACAGATAATGCGCCTTTATGCTGATTTGAGGGTCATGGCAAAATGGCGGCTGGGATCTTCATAGAGAAATAGTAAAGAAACACCTGAAAAAATCGGGTTCTGAACATTATACCTTGACGACTGACATGTTACTGTAGAATGTTTTAATGCAAGAATAATTATAACACATAAATTTCACCTGAAAATCGTAGAACTCTTAGAAGTAGCTGTAACCACAAAATTGGATCAGCAGAGTAAATTTCTTGAAATGTGCCTCCTCATAGTATGAACTCACGTTTCAATGAGTTGAAACCTCAAATGACACTAACAGAGATATCATCACAACAATCCCCGTTTTTCATGGGATCGTACTGGAATGACTACGATATGAAAAACGAGGAATGACATGAAATGGGTAGCCAAGGCTACGAGCCAATGTTTGCATAAGGTCACAAAGATTCTAACTTTATCACATCCCGCCTTATATATTTCATATTTTTATGGTAGTCCATATTGAGTAATTGTGAGTTTACAATCAGTGTTCTTCAAAGACTTCCAAGCAAGAGCGTCTTCCAATTTGAAGTCATCGCAGTGCATGTTACTAGGAATGAACGAAAATACAGAGCATCAGGATGAAATAAATATAATGTGTTAGATGTGTCCCCCGTGTAAGAATATTTTATGCAAACTTTTATCAGTGCTTCTATTTCTAAGCGTTTTTAATCAAATCCTGTTTTCAGGTTTGTCAGCGACTCAGGGACCATCACCTTCAGATTCTAACGAGGATGGTCAGAGTAACGTTGATACAGTTGTTGTGGTAGTGTTTGTGACATTTATACTGTTGATAGTTTTCTTCCTGATGGTGACACTCATTGTGATTAACTGCACGAAGAAAATAAAAAGTTAGTAACGTCACTTGGTTGTGCAATATTTTATCACTGTTATCATTCTTACTAGCTATTATTGGAGTTTGCAGCATGACAGTTTTTCCTCACACAGATTTAGACGTGGTGGCTATGGCCTATTTGGTCGAAATCGGCCATTCCTACCAAGGCTATTAAAATACATGAGTTTACTTTTCTTGTTTACGCAGACACTTATATGCATTGGGAATCTGGGGAATGGCTGTTACATCAGGCTGACAGCCTCAACATGTGGGCAGTCAATTAAGACTACGCTTTGTCACGCGTTAAACAGTTACGATTCTGAATAATGTAAGACAATTTTTTTTGGGGGGGTTAACAAATTTCCCTTCAAATACACTAATGTGCATCGAATAGGGAAAACGATGCAGACCTAGCAAAGCCGTTTGTAACGACATTCAAAACACAGTGAGCAGGTAATCACCAAGTACACAAAGCTTGCCGTTCAGTATTGAGGTACTAGCTCCGCTCCTGGCTCCATGATCGTAGCGAGCGACAAAGTATGAAGGCAGAAGAAAACTTTTCTACCTCCATGGACGAACGTATACGCGTGGCTGAAAAATAACACCACAGAGGTTATTTCTGGTATTTACTTAAAGTAATTTTCTGTTATGCATGATGTCAACCGATGTGCGATGGTTAGTTGTTTTATTACCCTTCCGGAGGGTAAATGAATCAAGAGTGTTCGGCTATAACTAAGCCGTAGACATATACACGGGAGAGAGGACCTGCGCGCGTGTGGGCATCGGAGTACAGTAGTCAAGACCTTTTTTTATTGTACATGTAGTCTTTGATGCTGGCAAAATTTACAGCCACCTAAGTCTGTGTACAGTGATTTGTGTTTATCCACTATCTTTAACTCCATTGTGGTGAAGAGTAAAGTTGTGAACGGAACAGGTTAACAGCTCCACACAGCATCGTACCTATGGTGCACCAACTTCGTTGACAATAGCCAACGGTGACTGGAAAACACCGAGAGTAGCCTAACCTGACCTTTCCTATATAAACGTCTTTATTTTTCTGAAGTACACGACAATGTTGCTTTCCACCACCCAACCGTTTAATAGCAGTGATCAAGAGGGCCAGAACAGTCAATTTTGACTAATGAGTTTCAAGAATCTGGAAAAGGTGCTAAAAGCGTGCGATAGATATATTGACGAGATTAACATTGAGAACAGTAGGATCAAGATATGTGTGACTGGTCAAACCTGTTTAATTTCTGTTTGGGGGAAAGTTGGATAAATAATATAAACCTGATTATCACATGCACAAGCCAAGTTTGTCATCTCTGAACCATAAAACGGGATTTATTCTCTATGTCACAACAACCAACGTCTATGTTATAAATTTTGGTGCGTCGGACGTTGTTTGCGTCGATCTTCGGTTTGCTCGTCAATGTAAACACACAACATGGCGGCCAGTATTTTTCTCGCGATCGGAACGAGTTTGACGACGTGAAAATATCGTAAAAAATTGTTGTGGTTATTAAAGTCTGACAAAAGTCATCAACTTGGCAAATTTGAGTCATTGTGTTTAGTTTTTTCGCCAATATGGGGGTTGGTATTCGTATAGGCACCGCAGACGCCTGAACTTTCGACGCACTGTGCACTTTCAGGAGTACACATACGGTTTCCACACTGCAACAAACTTTTTAAAAGTATACGGGGTCCAGGCCTCAGAAAGTCATGTAATGAAATCGATATATCCATAGACTACGACAGTTATAATCCGAACAATAAAAACACAAAAGTGCTCCGCCTGTATATTCCTAATATATTACGTGGCAACAACGAACTCAAATTTGCAGCTGGTCGCGTTCACAGACCCTCCGAGGGTATATGTCTATGTACCGTTATATATAGGGTTCCGTAATCATTGTAAGCATGATCAAGCCACAGACGGCCCAGACGCTTTTAGTATTTAGTTTTTATCGTTGTGTTCTCTTTCAGTTCCTCTCCTTTTCTTCGAACTCTGACTGATTGGAGTAAAAAAATAAATGACTTTATAACCAAACCTGGCCTCTTGACTCATTGTTTATTTCAAACCCAATTACAAGGACGTTTATCTCTCATATGCACATCTTGTAATTAATTTGTCAACACAACTAATTATGCTAATCCGTGGACTTAGCAAGGATTTTAAGGATTGGTCAATATTGCGAATGATAGGAAAAACTCTTTTTCATTTACATGTCTATCTTTCCAATGTTGATCAACCCTTGATAAGTCCACGGATTAGCATAATTAGTTGTGTTGACTAATTAATTAAAAGATGTTTATATGAGAGATAAACATCCTTGTAATGGGGTATAAAATAAATAAAGAGTCAGAGAGGCTAGGCTAGGTTATGTAACCATTTATTTTATTTACTCCGATCAGTCAGATCATGAAGACAGGAGAGGAACTGATAAAGAAAACAGTGAGAACAACTCAATATTAATAGCGTCTGAGCCGCCTGTGACCTGACCCTGCTTACAATGCGTACGGATTTTCCTTCGCTGAACCACAGAGTAATATCAGACAGAGTGGCAACAGCTATTGTTTAAGGCTCGAAGCGGTTACGTAAGCAATCCATGTTTGCCTCGCCTCACGAAGCTCTTGGCTCTCTTTTCCGAAGAGTGCCGACCATGCACCCTTCGGTAATTTTCGGATTTTCACCAATTGTTCAGCGAAAGTATGTTCGACAAAGCTTGTGTTGTTGTTGTCGTGTGGTGCTGATCGGAATTGATGTGCTGGCGAAAACGGAAGTGTTTTGAGCTTCAGGAAAGTGGGTTGTACCGTTTTAAAAATTCCTCTCATATTTTTATGAATATATAATGAGTGTGTTTGAACCAAATTTGAAAGTCTTTTATCGATACTGTCTGGTTTTACTCAATGGTTTACGGTCAGTCATACCGTCTTTTACACGTGCGCCAAGAAAGGACATGTTTATGAAACTGCTGGCGTGTTATGTTTTGATTGGCGTGAGGCAGTGTTTCTGGCCTGAGAGCTCACAAAGTAACTATGGTTGCTACGCGACTGGCAGTACGATGCCATCTCGTCGTATGTTTCGCATAATCTCGTGTAATTATCAACCACAAACCAAGCCTCCAAAAAGTTTAACACCTTTTAAGCTCATTTTAATATGAAAAGCCAATAGTCTACAGAGACGACCATGGAACAAAAGGCATGCAAGTGTTGCCACTCTGCTATGATATTACTCTGTGGCTGAACGAAGAAAATTATTAGGGAATAATATCTAATTATATAACGATATGTGTTTACCAATGCCAGAGTTATTCTGAACGATTTGACTAATACTAATTTAAATAAGATGTTTGATTTTTGCTGGAAAGATATCAGAATCGTACATCATTTGCATTTATTACGTTTACATTTTTTTTTTCTTAACTTAATTTAACAGAGGCAAAGAGAAGACGCAGGCGGTAAGTCGAAAATCGATTAGTTTGCAGCACCATAATGTCTGTATAAATTTGCTTAGGTAGCCTCATTGATTACGACAAATTGAAACTTTATTTATTTTTAGCATTTTTTATATGTATTTTAGGCAAATGGAAACCAACATGACCGAAAGTGAAGGTAAGATATTTGTCCTCAAAATCATTTATAATATACATTTTGAATTAACACATTGCATTAAACCTTGATAGAGTTAACGGCCCAATGTTTAAATGTTGTCATATTTTCCGTTATCTTTCCTAGGAACACCTATGACAACCACACAAACAAACGAACAGAGTGCCATCAGTCTACAGAGAGAGACACGGTTTTATGCAACCCCTGATAAAGCAAGGAAAATAGACCACGGAAATGGTGGGTGTTCGTATTCCGATAAAATGTGTTAAATAAGAATACAGGCCTCAAACTCTGTTAAGCGTAATAATTTATAAACTTCGATGCGAATATTTATTCATTCCATAACCTATCATCTTCCACGTAAAACATTACCAGGTGACATTACCTTCCCTGTCTGTCTGTCTGTCTGTCTGTCTGTCTGTCTGTCTGTCTCTATGTCTCTCTGTCCTCTGTCTCTTTCTCTCTCTAAGGAAAAAAGATTAGACTCTATGAAAATGTCCCGCTGTCTTGTGATTTGGAGGCTTCGAAACCATCTTCGGGTTTGTACATTATCATTTATTCCGTGTGCCACACCATCAAACAGTTACACTAATGACGTTGTTGTTTTTGTTCTTGTTTATTATTGATATTTTGTTATTGTACAGTTACTGTTATATTTCTTTGTAGTAGGAGGAGTACTGTCGGATATAAGAACTAGCTGTTTAGATGATGATGCAAATTATAACGACTCTTCAGATGTTCATCATGACGACAGTTTCCCTGCTGTTGTACAGTGCCCAAGTGGGCGAACTAGAAATGACTGGGTGAAAGTGAAACCACCAACAGCACATGAATCCATTTCTCATAGAAGCTCCATATCAGAAGACGGTGAAAATCCGTACGAATTGCTTCAGGGAAGAAGACTAAATGCTCTGCCGCAGGTAAACGTTGAAGAGAGGGGAAAGGAAGGTAACATATGCAAGCAAAGGTGAACCTACCGGGAGACCAATTCGAGCACCACTATGACGGGACAATTCTCTCGTTCCAAGAGAGATACGTAGGTGAACTGCCCTGATAAAAGGGGCCCTATGTGTGAAAATCTACATTAAAGGACGAAATGTTACTAGCCATTCAAAATAAGAACATTAAGGAAACTGGTTAGGACACCAAACTCCATTACAGAACTTTGAAACAGTGAACGTGGTTGGCATAGTTCTATCAGCACATGGACTATTGATTGCATGAACCTGCCAATTATTTCACTTTTGCCAGAACTTTACACCGCAGGTTAATGTCATGTTCTATGTGTATTTCTAAAGTGAAGCCAGTGTTGAATTTATCGAAAACAAACAAATGGCGGCACTATAGCACTTTCCCCTTTCTGCTTGTCGAAAAAAGAAAACGTATACGAAGTGAAACATTTTTCAACTTAAGATAATAATTTATGGCATTTTGGTAATTTAACAAACAGGAGTACAGTGGATGAACTGTACCAAGTTTTGTACAAGGGAAGCCTCAGACATCGTTAACACGCTTTTCACGTTTACCAATCTTTATTGTGACTAATTTATTTTTCAAGTTTCTTGCACAGACCTATGTAATAAAATTCATCGATAATAGAAAATTTTACGAAAATGGATTCGTCTAAAAGGCCTTTTTATCCTTTGACCCTGCTTTGGCTTTCTTCTATTGCTGCTCTGCTTGCGTCTATCTTCGTAGGATTTTTTGACACCAACTACTGGGTATACGATGAGAAATATTGGTGTCAGCGACCTGACTACAGTATATCTTGTTCCACAGACATCGCCAAATGACACTGTTTTTAATAAAACAGGAGTACAAATCTAAATTACTTGATTTATCACTGTGTGTTTGGATTACTGAGACTGCAGACGCCATAGTAAAACTTCCAACACAAATATGCACATGAGTACTTGACTCTGTGGCAAGATGGCATGCTCACAAAAACGACCACACAACTATTTTCTTTCTTTGTTTCTTGAGAGGAAACTCATTCATATGTGCGGGAGGTAATAAATCAAAAAAGGCTTCCAACGACAATGTTCAGAATGATATTTCTTTCATTTCATTTCAGAAAATCGGGTTGTATAGTCTGGTCGGATTCTGGGCTGTTAAAAATGGGTCATTCCTTTGCAAATTTTCTTTCACACACTCCATAATGCCCCAGTAAAGGCTCAAGTCATGACACGAAAATATGTGTTTAGTGTGACCTCGGTGGGAACCTAACATCTGTCCCATTGAGCGCTCATGTCTCAAAGTACGATAAGAAGCTCAATCTGATTGTAAATTTGAATAAGAGCCGCCTTTCATGTGGAACGTGTTGACACTGATTTATCGTTTTAGAACAATCTTTCTGAAACAAACTGCTTTATTTCTTCCGTTGGTGATACGGCGAACGTGTCAACTGGGCTTTAGCGAATGGACGTTGTTTTAAGTAGCATGCGCCTCGAAAGTGAATGACTTAAACTTTTGCTCAACTTTTCCTCCAGGAATATTTCAATCATTCTCTTTCAATATCAAGGATAAAGATCGGGTAGAGGTCTCCTTGCAAATTATGGTAATTGACAAACTTATTACTCAAAGGTCACTAACATTTGAAATTCAAACGGCCGCCATCCCTGTGATATATAACGTTCATTCTATGAAGAAAATAACATTTCCGATTTCCTAAAAAAAACCAAAGAAAATCAAAAGTTTCCTTACATCAAGAGCTTTAAAGTGAACCCAAACAAGTAGTAGATCGGACAAGAACTGTTGAGGTTAGTGACTGCAAATATTTGTTCCGAGGCGCATTCTACCTTGCACTGGGCCATGAAAAACACATGTCTCTGTTATCTTCAATGTTTGTCACAGCTTTCCGTTGGTCAAACATCCGTTACTAAAGCGAAGGTCAGACAACCGTACCCTAGCCATCTTGGCATATCTCTCCCGCCGGAGATACGGCAGACGTGTCAAGTGGACTTAATGAATTGACGCTCTGTTTAATGAGCTGTCAAAACAAGTTTCTACGTTATCTTCAATGTCTTTCAGGCATTTCCGTTGCGAAACATTCGGTACGAGGGTCACACACACATGTCTCAGTGATAGCACATCCTGCGATAAATCTTTACAATTCACCGCTTTGATCATAGATTTACTTGTAAACACTTGATCTGTTTTAGCCTCCGGTACTTATCTCATTGCCGAAGCGAATAGATTAGCTTCAGCGAACGGTCACCTATGTCAGTACACACCTGTTCTCCTGTTATAATTCAAAATCCGCACTAGACTTTACAAAACATAGAGTGAATCGTTTTTGAAGTACTGATGTCTGCAAAAATAATTATCGTAGTTGTATATTTAATTAATTCTGACTTGTTCAGTTTTGCTAACAGACGCAATAAACCAAGAAATGTCAAAAGAATGTGTTTTAAATACGTCCTCTAAATCAACATATATTGCAAATGTTTGCGGCGCAAGTGAACGAAATCGAGTTCATGAGGCGAATTACAAAAAATGCTTAAACAAATATTTACAAATTCTGCCAGGACTGCTGACATTCATTGGAGGCCTAGAGGCCTGAGGTCGATGGACCGTTAAACGTCTGAATCGATTACTTGGCATCACTGCCAGTCGTACGTTCAATCTCCGGCATAACGGTTAACAAATGCGGCATGTTTTTCACTGTGCTGCAACTCTTGGATATAAACACGTTTAAGGCAGTGGATTTAAGATTGAAAGAGAATTTCCATCATGGATCTAGTGGCCCAATTAAAACGCGAATGTGTTCCTTCTTGTGCGATCGTTACGTCTGCAAGTTTGTCTACCGGATTTGATACGTGTAGAAAAAATTGAAAGGAAGAATCCATGTCAGTGAGGTGAGTACACTTCATAAGCATTCTTCATAGTGAATTTGCGATTCCCGTGATCTGTGGTCCCAACTATAGTAATGCAATGCCTCATCTGATTATATCTAATGTCGTCGACAGGTATAGCGACACTGGATCATCTATAAATGGGTCGTTCTTATTTAAACTACATGTGGAAACTCGCATGAGTCTAAATCAATAATGTCGATGTTACGTATGTTTATAGAATGAATGACACATGTGACTGTTATCGACCAATCCAAGAGAAGTCTCTAATAAGCCCTGTGCATGTTGCTACATGTTTAATTACTGAAAGTGCATAATCGAATCACAAGTCTAAAATTGGAAATCCGTTAGTCACCAGGCATGTATAATTCCTGGAATTTATGAGCAAAGTAGGCATCCTAGCAAGTGAAGATAATAAGACCAGACATGTTTAAACTCTCTTCTACAAGATAATTTTTTTTCAGGCCAAACATACTAGAAACTTATACCAACGGTATTTTTTCTTTCTATGGAATTTTCGAACATACAATTTAATGCCTGAAACTTATTTTTGCAGCAACAATTTCCATGAGTTGCTGTTGTTCTTTTTTCAAAAGAAAGTGTTGTCGTCACTTATATTAAATGGCAACATCACAAATCATTTTTACCCAAATTCCCTCAAATAGATCTTTTTCCAACAATGCGCTTTTTACATTGTTTTAAAATTATAATATTATAAATGTACAGTTTCCCTAATTGATTTTGGCCCTGGCGCAGTACATTTTGATACTATGGTGGAAAAACTGTATCGCATTGGAATGAAGAACCTGGTGTCTCTGCGTGGTAATAATGTACTTCGGGGGTCTCGGTATTGATAATTGCTGATAACAATTTTAAAAAATTAGTCGGAATAATATCGTCCACGTTTTTTTACAAGAAGTCAAACAATCATTTGGGTTGTCAGGATGAAAATGTCCTGACCCATCATTATGCAGTTAAAACCCTTGCATTCGTTCATCTTGAACCGACTTTACCGCGAGAATCTTGACTTCAACTGAAAAAGATGAGCTAGCACGTACAAAAATAGGCAGCTGAATAAATTAATCAGATAAAACCAAAAGTGGACGCCGCGCTCTGATTTGGCACATGCTTGTCATTTTAAACAAAACGTTAAAATTTTCGACAATGACAGGAAGCGTGCAAAACCATAACAGCTCAGGTCAAACTGATTATATTTGACTTTCATTTCCGGCGGTAACTTATAGGATTTAGGACCAAACAAAACTTTCTCTGGCGTGGCAACTGATAGTATCTATCTTTGTCCTAATAATATAATATCAAATTGTGACAGTTGTTCGTTTGGCAACTTGTTTTCAATGGATTGAGTAACAAACATACAACGAACCAATTTTGTGCTTCATTGTCATTGGATCTTGCATTATGCCTCTGAATGTATAGCAACGGCACACTAGCCGACATTAGAAACAAATGTTGTGGTTTTTTTTTGTAAGAGGATGCATTTGTCTTAAAAATGTGTTCTCTGATCGGCCATTTTACCCCAATTTGTAAGTGTCATGAAAATGTTACGATAGATCAAATTTGTCATATGGTCGAAGCGACGGTTTCTCAAGCTGGTCTAAGCAAATATAGAGGTCTGAATGAATGTCCGATGACGTCATAGAGTACCAGGGGGTCAGGGTGCAAAGGGTTAATATTTTCTTACAATGTACAGTAGAAGCATTGAGTGTTTTCATCGTCATCCAGCAGTGATAATTTAGCACTATAATACATAGCGCCCTCAGTTATGCTTGATTAATCGAAAATAGAATCACGAGTAATCCTTTGTGGATTCAGCTCATACGACGTAGTGAAAGTTGTATAATAAACCTTTCTTAATCTTGTGTTATAACTATGAGTCCACCCATGCTGATAACATTATCTCTGACTTTTAGCAATCTAGTTGTGCCTATTTTATTTATGTTGTGAATAAAATATGAAAGAGGACACGTGTGTCACTTCAAAAAGATATAAAATGCATTAAAGTTAGAGAAGACGATGATGTAGGTGAATTTAATTTCAACCTGAAAAAAATACTATACAGCGGCAATTCAGGTTGTAGTTACCCAAATGTATGACACAATTACGCGAGTTGTATTGTTTTATTTTACTCACCGACAAAAGAGGCTAAAATGGACAAAGCATAATGACGGTTTTCCACCATTGTAATAAAGAGAACACTATTCATTTCTGTTTTCACCACCAATAGGCAGAGCACTAGGCAGAGGATAGCATCAACCTATTGTTTAAATGTGACCTTTGTGGTTTGTTGCTAAGCTTACATATCGAAAACAATGACTAGATGCTTTCATCAGCTTCTATTAATATTCTAAAAACGTTTTTAGTTCCTACACACTGGTTATGCATAATAAACTGCAAACTGATCGCAAACAATAATACGTGCATGAAGTAACTATTTTATGACAGAATGAAAACTGTAACATTGCAGAAAGAATAAGTCGTAAATCCAGCAAACTATAGCTGAACTTGAATAATCAGCCTTTGTTCTTAACATAATGGTATTTGTTTTTTTGATAGGTGGGCAGTAATCAGAGATCGTGCAGTGTGGAGTCGCATTTTAATACTTAAAGTAGTACGTTTTACATGGATTTATTTCCGCTACCATAAAGATGTGTGAAGGTTATGAATTATATGAAAATGAAGATTCAGAATACCTGGTTGCAGTGCAAAAATTATGTTGTCCTTTTACCGTCACTTGACATGTACAAAGTGCACGGAAAACGTCGGCCGAGTAAAATAGCTTTGTGTCTGTTCGACTTAAAAAAAAACCCTTCGACAGCACTATGTTAGCACTCTATGTTCTCAGACCTACATGTTTCATTGAGAGTAATTTTTTCCTAACCGTCTGTCTCTGTCAGGGGTTGGCCAATATTTGCTTCGATTTTGCCGCTGTAAACGCAGTCGTCATAAGGGGAGAGACGATATGTATTGATGCTGTGTATAATATCGAACACTATGAGGCGGAAACGTCTACTAATAGAGAAGATATATTTGGATGAAGTATAGTTCAAGACGGCCTCGCTACAGTGAATCAAACTCCATGACTTTTTTGCATGTGTGGTTGTCATGTCGAACCTAAGGTGACGAGCTACTCATAGTATTGACGCGACAGCACATACTCTTTTGTACATTATTTGTTTTTATCAAATGCTTTTTCAAATAGCTAGATATCAAATTGCATTTGTTTCAGCTTAACATTCTTAAACCGCGACTTTTCGGTCTACGACTGCCCTGTCTGTTATTTCTTGTTGTTGCTATTGCTGCTGCTGGTGGTGTTTTTTGCTTTGTTTTCTTTCTAAATCCAAGTCAGCAACATTTTGAAGACGCTGCCCTCTTTGTTTAAATTCATACACCTCGTTAACTCACCTTTCCTTTTTCTGTTTATTATTTTCAACGTTCATGATAAGGTCATTCTCTTGTTTTCACTTATAAATAATTCACAACATAAATGATACTGAATTATATTTACATTTTTCAATGTCAGAATCGAATGTGAGCTGAATGTCCGGTATTCGGAAATAGAGAAAAGTCCCAGTAGTAAATCATTCTGAACATTCCATAGACGGAATTTTAGCGAAGGAAATATAAAGATCATATCATTATATCAAGTAACAAAAGAGTGACATTTGAACATCGTTCATATTTGTTTTCACTTTCCGAACAAAAATTATCGTCGCAAAGCGGAAGGTTGGATAGAGCGTATAAATTGAGACATTGTATGTTTTTACAATTTACGCCTTATTCTGTACGCCCTTTTGCACGTCTTAGAGATAAACATCAAATACCATTTTTAATACAAGTAAGGCCTTTATTTAAAAACAAATCTCAGGAAATTTGGTTTACACATATTTGACAACCATGACGCCTTGAACAAATACATTAAATACATTTCAAACTCAGAATGCGACAAAATATATAATCCAACTAAATTCCCTTTTAGAGGAGATGCCTCTGAAAAAAGGCTTTAATGTCAATCGAAATAGAAACGTCTTGTCTTGTAAAAGAAATCGGCTACATGGCTGCTGTTTACCAACGTTTACTCTTTTGTTATTCCTAAGGTAAATCGTGTATGCTAAAGTAGCAGACCAATAAAAACGCGCTATTGGCAACAATCCACTTATAAAGACTATACATCCTTCATGGCATTATCGTTTATAAATTAAGCAATGTTATATTCGTGATTGAGAAATTACAACACCATTGTAGAAATGGTATAGCCACGACCTGATGACGTAAAAGAAGTGTGTAATTATGGAAACTAGGTAGAGGTTATGTTTTAAAAGGGGCGATAAATTATTTTGGGGTAATAGTTAGGTTTTGGGCTAGGAACCTTTTAAGGGGAATGATTTGGTCCCAATTTTCACTCTCTTTTCTCTCTTGTAGCATTATTGACAAAGTGTATCGTCGTGATGATGTTATACATTTTGCAAACTTAGTGTTTGATATCTATTATAGGATTTTGTCGTTTGCTAGCTTTTAACAGTAATAAAATTATGAGTTCGATTTTTATAATGATATAAGGTTATTCACAAAATACCGGGATTTATGTCCGAGCAATCGTGGAGTCGATTTTTGAGAGTTTCTCCCCCTTTCTTCTGTTTTACCTTTCTGGTTCGTTCGTTGTTGACTTTGCCAAAGTTAACCGGTGATAATCTGCAGACAGCGTCCTCAGATTAGTAATTTACCCTTGCTTGCTTTGGCGCATTAGGCAATCAAATGCATCAGAAAACGACGCAACACAGTGACAAAAGTTCGGTGACATGAACGAGAAAAAGAAATTGTTACAAAGCCAGTGCTAACATAAGACCAAGACATCAAAGGTTGGCAGTATTGTTTATCGGCAATATATATATCATAGTCAAATGTATTAAAATAAGATAAACAAGGTGCTGAGCTCAAGATACCCCTACCGCTGCCCCTGCCCCCGGAGAAGGACATGTTGTGCAGCCCCCTACGGCTTTACCGAAACGGGGTCAATATGGCAATTGCCGTCGGTTACTTCATACATGACAAAACATTTGATGAACAAATGTGAGATAGGTGACTTTGTCACCGGAATGAGCCGGAATTATTGCCGTCTCGACATGAAATAACTGACCCAAACCTTTAAATGTGTGTGTTTGCCTTCATTTGCTTGGTTTTGTGTCGGGTGAAGTATAGCGAGGGCCCACTGACCAAATTGTAGGAAGGTAACGAACAAGCGCAAAATGAAATAGTAAGTGATATGAAGAAGGTTGATATTTATTTTATTTTAACAGTATTAGTTAGTCGGTGCCGCAATAACAAGTCTGGTTCCCTGCCCCCTTTCTACCGCTGGCTGCGCAGTGCTAGCGAAAATAGGGTTAGGGATGAGCTAGCATTTCAGGCAGAGTTTTTATTCATGTCCATAAGCCCAATCACCTGACAAGATAATGTGATCAGCACATCTGTATAGTGGGAAGCACGGACATTAGGCGACGAAACATCGAACGTTGAAGTTATTTGCACGGCTTTCATTTTCAAGTCTCCAACTCGGAGCTGTGTTTCCTCGATGACATGTTAGTGGTAAAATAACGATTATCGATTATGATTTTTCCTCAGAAGTGACCTAGTGACCATAGTGACAGACTATCTATTTCCCTTTTCCGCAGGTACAACAATGACTCAAAAACAAATGCTTTTACGTTTTTCATTTAATGCTGAGATGGGATGCTTGGCGCGGGAATTTATGGAGACAAAATTACTCCACGGGTATGAGAAATTTAATTTCGAAGGAAGCTCCAAGTTTGAAATAAATTCAGTGCAATCACTACTCTCGTAGTTTTGACCAATCTTATGATAGCAATGCTTACAGAAGCCCATGCCTGACCCTATTGACGTAATAGCAGTGCAGTAAGAAGTAGAAATTGGGTAGGGGGGCAGACTATTACAAGTCGTCTGTATTTAGTGTACTGTGAGTTGACGTCATCAGCTTGTGGCTATATCAATTCTGGTGTCTTGTCGACATAGACAAGAATTGTCGTTGGTGACCAGCAGTAACAAGATTATAAGACGTCAAAGGTCATGACATATCTATTGGATACCGAATGGCATATTTGCCTCCTGACCTTATGGCTACTTAATTGTATTTTCTTGTGATGTTATGAACCTAACAAGTCACGACAATGTTGAGTTCTAAATTATAGTGTGTGATAAAAGCTGTATTGACATCGCTATGTGGCTGATTAGAATATCAGGGTCTGTTTTAGTGAGCGTCTAGAAAAATCACAGGATGTACATATTTCGAGTCAGACATCCACTGATGACCCTTTTGTCAATAAATGTTAGTAGTTTGCTATTAGTTTGATTTGTCCGCGTAAGGTTAATTTTTAATGTAAAATTTAGGCTGTCTATATTGGGCTTTGATCACTAACCTTCCTCTACAATGATTTGCAACAAAAATAAACCGGTTCGGTCACCACTATGGTGGATTATAAGTGCGTCTGATGCTATATGTACAGCTGTCCGTACCGACTTGTCATGACATGTACTATAAAGGATAATACAGGCTTACATCTTGTACAGGATTGGAACGCAATGAGTATTTTTGTTTACCTTCCTGGCGGTTGTAGATAAGACTTTTTGTAACTTTGCCAGAGTATCGAAACTACTATTGTTCGCAAATGTTTACATAAAATGACACCGACACTCCATACATAAATTCCTAAAAATAGAACTCTTGCAACATTTGGCAGTTTACCAATTTGCACAGTTTCGTTAAATCAAATTTCCGGCTTTTGAACATCGTCAACAGAGACAACCAACCATAATGTCAAGGCTCTGCACAGAATGTGAGAAACAAGAGAATGGATTACAGCAAAAACCCTTAACATATTTTAGCGTTCAGTTTTGTTTTTCAATGATTCAGCAGTTCAAATGATTAATTTCGTCTTTTCTTGTCTCAGCTTGATGCATCTAGCCGAAAAAATGCTTGATAATGTTTACTCTACCATGTCTCTTTTTCAACCAGAAGCTATGTCACTTTGTATTGAACTTTGACCTGCAGAAAAATATTGTCATTAATATAATTATTTGAAATAAACCTGTGTACCTATGCATCGTTCATATAGAGTGCGGAGTCAATTTACAAAAATATAATACGACATCAAGTCGTCAAATCATGCGTATTTAATTTTGAAAAACACCTCAGTTTGTGATGGACTAAATAAATATATTGAATATTAATCTCCGTTGTATAACGGTTTCCATTCGGTCAATTAATAGTCATCTTTCCACAACAGTAGAACTCAAAACAATTGCTATGTGTTAAAATTCTTCGAATTATGTTTTAGCATACGAAAAGGTCAAACAATTCGGCTTTTTTTAGAATTGTGAAGGGATTTGTCGAATTTACTGATACGTTTAACATATTTGGCCAAGTTTCCTTGATCATTTTCTTGTTGACATAGCTTTAATTCACAATCTAATAGATATGTCTATGTATATGATGACAAGTGTTTTGTAAATTTCTCCTTGTCTAGGACTGTCTATCGCTTACCTAAATTTGCTAACAAATATATATTACTGAATATTAACCTTAATGTATACGAGATTAATGTAGCAAGCTTGCAAATAAATGCACTTAGTTTGACTCCTCTTAGTTCATTTAATTTAAGGAGGCAATTAAATGGTAGGAAAGAACACTTTCATTTTTGTCAATTATTCGGGAATTGACATGATTACATCGAGGGCGAATAGGTAAGATCGCTAAAACAAACAGAAAACACATGAGTTTATTCGGTGCAGTCAAGACAAGTTCTTTATTGCGAACGGTAAAACAACCCAGTTGGGGTTTAGGACAGACGTTTTCTCCAATGTGGGAGACCTGTATTTACTGATACCAAGCTGCAGACGGTCTCAAAACTAATTTGAAAAAAAGACAAAGCATACAGAACTCAAAGTGCAGAGAATACATTTACTAATTACCCTGTCCCCTATACATACCTGCAGGGAGTCCTGCAATAGAGGCTAGCTGAGAAGCCAGGACCTTGAACAAAGACCCTTAAATAGTTACATTAGCATTCAAGCAGTTAAGTGAAACTCAAGTTCATCTGTCCATAAACTATGAAGATTAAAGATACAACTTCGACTGTGAAAAATTCTGAAACATAAAAAATACACCTTCGGCATTTAAACTTGTATAAAAATTGTGATATTATCCAAAATCGTGTGTTTCGCAAAAACACTAAACAAAATACGAGGAAGTGAACGAAATACTTTAGTGGCTTAAAATTAAACAACAAATAAAAATATAAAAAGGAGCGTTGCCAGTTGATATATACCCCTATATTAAGTATTTAAACACTAAACAATGAATTTGCTTCATATATGATTATACGTAAACATCGAGAGTTTGGAAAATACAAGAATTACATGTTGCATTGCTTGAAGGGCTGGCCCCTTTGTACATAACCTTTAATAACGAACCTCCGACCACAATTTACGGCGTCTATCATGTTAACTGTTTTCAGTACTGAAATCTTAGGCAATTATTATGTGTAATCGTGATGCCGATACAACTTCATCTGGCGTTACATGAAGACATGCAAATGTTAGTTTGCACTGGAATAGCAAAATATGGAAGTTAGATGTCTCAAAAGAAACAGTAAAAGGGGAGTAGCTACCCAAAATATGCTTAACCAAATTTTGATCCACAAATTATGTAATTAAATGAAAATTAGAATAGGTTCTAATGAAATGTAATAATGTTTGACATTTGTAACATATGGTGCATTCTTCATTATTGATGACCTCTCACAGTAAGTGAGGCAACCAACAATTCTCCATGATCACTACACACGGAGTTCACTCATTGGACTTAAACAAATTTCGTCTATACATAGAAAATCTCGGTTCATATTTCACAATCCAAACAACATCTTTTTAAAAATCATATTTTTTTTATTTCCCACTTGGAAAAATGAGAAAAATAACAGCTTTTTCTCGGAGGAGATGAAAATTTTGTAGTTTTGACAAAGTATGTATTTGAGAGCCATAACAAATATTTTCGAGGAAATTAAGGAATAAGTAACGTCTGTGTTGGATTAGGTGTTGGTTATTGATTTTATATGTGTTCATGACAAAGAAATTTTTTATGTCAAACAGATGGTATGATGAGACCATCTCAGTTGCTGATAACTTTATCATGATCAATATACAATTTTAGCACCTTCAAAAATCGACTTTTTAGTTAACTCACTATTGAAGTAAAACGTTATCAATCATTGTGAAACATAATTTTAACAAATGATATTGCTATTAAATTCTAAGTTTCAAATTATTTGGAAAATGAAAAACATGGATAAGACTAAAAACTACCGGATTTCACAAACAAGGAACATTGTTGATAGCCCCACTTACTGTGCATCTATTAACATGACCTAGGCTGGTATAGAGTCAACAACTTAACGGCGCCTTGTGTAAAATGGTCAATCCATGGATTTGTGATATATATCTAGTGATGCACTCTTTTTGTTATGCCCAGACTCCAGTATGTTTTTGCTTCACAATATTCAGCATCGACTTTCTTCCTGGCTTTAAGTATTTTAATTCGTGTTGTTTCATCTGAAAAAATGATCCGATTAGCTGTTTTCTCTTTGGCTAGATATGTTAAATGTTCAGATCAATTAAACACTTGCTCAAAAAAGTAGACATTTCAAGATAGACCTAATTTCATGTACGATGGCATCTCGTTCTTCACATACAATTATCAGAAATGGGATATGATTGAAAAGAGATACCAGAAGTCATAGATCAGGATAGATTTATTGGCTACTGACTATGTCTGCACTTAGATATACTAACCTAAAATCTATGCAGTACTTTTTAACTATGTTATTTTGATGTTATCAGCCTGGAACTCAAAACAACTTTGATATTAAAATTGCTGTGTTTTCTTTCTATCACGAAATAAATGTACAACCATATTTTTATGAGGCTACCACAATTGATAAACACGAATCACAGTAAGGAATTTAACAACTTACTTTTCTATATCTTAATAAGTATACATTGAAACGACTTGACTTGCTATATGAAACTTACGGACGCCTCAATAGATAAATTACTTACAATTGAAAGGCAACTTGATTCTTAACGCACATTTCGATAAAAGTATTTTCAATTAAGTCACAGAAGGAGGAATTTCCTACATTTATAATTTATAGCAAATAAGACTCAATATGCTAATGAAATACTTAATTATGTTAACTTCGCGAACACAAGGATAGATCGTTGACAACACTGTATTAATCTGAGAACGACCGTTATGGATTCCCTTTATATCGTTGACTAATGGACCCAAGCTTGTATTGTTGCGGTGATGTGTGGCTTAAGCCTCTTCGATTTAGGAGTTGGGTTGGAAGGGAGTTAGAAAGAAACAGTAGTCACATGGCGAGTTGAGGGTCTTTTACTCTGCCGGGCTAAAGCAAGATGAAGGACGCTGTGCAAATTTTTCGATGTGATCTTGTAACAATCATTCAACATATATTTCATAAGAATACAAAACGAAATATTTGCTTTTGGCTCTGTCACTTCACAAATATCGTTTGTCAACAATGGGTTTGTCGATATAAGACATGTCCTTTGTAACTCGCTTGATTTGATATCGTATGATTTTGAAATATAAGTGTTAAACTATACGTATTACTGAATATAAACCTGAATTTATACATAAACATATCAAGACAAAACGGAAAAAGCCATGCCAAACGAAATTGTTTAATTCATTGCAGGTCCACATACGCTTGTCAACATTTCACTCTTACGAGAGACCAATTGTCGGGCAGTTAATATACAGTCTAGAAATGCACTCATGTTATTATCATGCCATCGTTAATAATTATGATGAAGCTCAGCGAGATTAAAGACAAACAGTTTTAAGTCGATGGAATAAAATGACGTTACCGCAAAATAAGATATGCCGTAATTTACAGCTAAAGTAAATTAAAGTTGAGCACTATACTTCGACGAGTCTGCCATAGTATCATGCATTTCATGGTATTTGACAAAGAATCTGTGCAGCCTCTAAATTCAATATCTAATCATTCAAGGGAAAAAATACGTATGCCTATTAGCTCTGTCAATAGCCTTACACACGATTTTTTTCCTCAAAAATTTAATAACTTTTTATATTAAACAATATTTTGTTCACCATGTAAAAATTGTGTTCAAAATTTACGACGCGTTGGAAATGTTTACAGAAAATCGAAACCCAAGACATTATTGTCTTCTGTGCTGTTTACCATTAGGCCAACATGAAATTTTAATGAAAATCTGGTAAGCTTTTTCCTGGTCACTGAAATACTTAGTGTAAATTCTTGTTTGTTTCACTCTACTTTAATCCGTTAGAATTTTTTATTCAAGGTAGTTTTGTAAAATGACTGATATTGCAATTTTCAGGCACTATGTGGAGTTGTCCATTATTCTTTCGTCACTGAAATACTAAAAATCATCTAACTCAATTGCCTTTCTTCACAAAAAAGATATTCCTAAAAGGTCAGGGTATTATTCACAGACATTTTCTGCAATGGCATGCAATTACAATGGATTTGACGTTATATATATTAATCAGTGTGTTTTTTTTTCTTCGATGAATGCATTATGTTTATGTTTTCACTACAAGAATTCAAACAGTAAAGCCTTCAATTTTCTCATACTTTCTTATAGTAACTCACATTTGACTATCCTAATCTAGTTTTAACCTTCTTCGTATGAAACTAAGCAATTTGGCTTTTTTATAGGTATATTTATCATGTATCATTCATTTTCATGTGTTTTCTTTTTTCAATAACGTGCTGTCTATTGTTGCTTGTACATAGATTTGAAAATGCAAATACCACTCAAATCTAAGTTAAGTATGATACTTGAGGCTTGCGTAGTGATTTTACGTCAATATTTTCTAAATGGCGTAAAATTTGTCATAATATGTAATAGATTTCGTTTATTTTTTAGGAGTTAGGAATATGGACAAAAATTAACAGAATTTCATGCATACCATATTACAGGGGAAAGCGTTTACACACTTGAATGATAATTTGATGGAGCAGAGACACAATGTCATTAATTCTGCCATAATGATCATTTTGTAGCGTCTTTCAGCTGTACAGTATGATGTGCGCATGCATACTTGCGCAAATTCTTAACCCTTACGCCTGTAAAATAGAAATAAAGCAAACTTTGACGACATTATATATTCTTTAATAGGATTGTCGAATACATGGACATGTGCAGATAAAAAAAACAAACAAACAAACACCAACGAAGCAATAACACTAGCGTCTTCAACACAAGCCTCAACAGATCGAAATATAGACATCCTAACAATACTGTTAGAAGAACACAGAGATCAAACATGGACCAAGAGACACACAAACTCAAGCGACTGACGAAGGGACTCGTTAGGGTTTCTAAACAAAGGCGTCAAAGGATCACAGTGTCTCAGACATAAACGAAACAATCACTGGGCGACTACTAAAGAAGACAACACCGCAAATCATCAAATCACACAACTCCTTACATAATGTAATAGCCGTGGCTTTAGCACTTAAAAAGATTTTTTTAGTTTTCTATATGCTTTTTTAGGCTTAGGTACGCGTTTTAAAAGGTGTCAGAAACATTGGACTGATCCAATATTTGTAGATAAACATCGAGAACAGTATTAATCATCTAGGCCATTTTCTGTGTAGGGAAAAGTTAGAATGATTAATAGTAGGCCTACGTGGTTCGGTTTAATTTAAGGCCGATACATTATTGTTCTGTTTTGCACGTGATGTATGGCAGAGATGGCTTGCTCATTTAAGCCAATCTGGTTGTTTTTCGTATTTGTAAGACTATGCTCTGCAAACTAGCAGAAGTTACCTAAAACTTGGTAGCAGTTTTCTTCTTATCTTGCCTGAGTTTCTCTGTCATTACGTGATCTATTGAAGAATATTGTGAGCATTCATCCACTCTCGGTGTTCTCTTTGTTGGTGATTGGTTGTTATGGGACAAGTCTAGTTCGGCATAAAGTAAAT
>LD360392.1:51101-110710 GCA_001465055.1 Ptychodera flava | reverse complement strand
CGAAGTCAGACAGTATCGCTCCCTCCTCT
Organism: Ptychodera flava; assembly: GCA_001465055.1. Lineage (NCBI taxonomy): Eukaryota > Metazoa > Hemichordata > Enteropneusta > Ptychoderidae > Ptychodera > Ptychodera flava. The sequence continues at coordinate 110,681 of LD360392.1, read as the reverse complement.
CTCTCTCTCTCTCTCTCTCTCTCATAACTACTATCGCATCAGCAAGAACTCTGAAATGTGATCAAAATGTTTTCTTTTGAATTTTCTTTAGAAAGCAAAGGCAAATTACGATCATATTCGACTTTGTATTTTCGTATGATGCGTGTTCTTTTCGACCTAATTTAATGTGTCCATATGCTCAAAGGTATTCAATAATTATGAAAGATCAATGAAATCTCAACCAAGCCTTTGTCTGAACATAAGTTTATTATTCAATGTAAAAACACTTAATTCAGATACATCTGCATTGAAAGCTCTTAAAGTGGAAAAAACGACGAGATCCTAGTCGAACCTCGAAGTCAAAATGACATATTTAGTCGTACCTATCACAAAAAGCGTTGCTTTCTTCTTTCCTAACCCACCAACGTTGCACTCCCATTCTCCGCCAAGAGATTTCGTTGTGTTCCTGATGACTAGGTAACTCTCACCATTGGATATGTTACCGGAGATAGTACAACAATCATCGACTGATATGCCTGACTCTGCTACAATCTTTTCTTGTTGCTTGGAGTTTATCGTCCACGAAATCACTGGGGTTGGCTCTCCATCGATGTGGATTTTGCTGAATAGAGTTGTTTGTAGCCCTTCCTTCGCTAGCGTATCTTCAGGTATTGTTACCCATGAGATTGACCCAGTGACTGAAATAATTTCACCAGTGTGCATTAGCAAAGTTTCTGACATACCCGGCCGTTTTGTCGTCATTTGACTGAAAGTGAACCGAACTATTTTTCCTGACAATTTATTGGTTAAAGAATACCAAATTCAATGTCATTCACAAAAACACGTTTTGACAAATCTCTGCATAATCAATAATCAACTGCATAACAGTTATTGGCAAGATTTTTGTCTAGTAAGATAAAAATGTGATTATCGCTTGTAATTGATCTCCAACATTGTAGTTAACATTATAAAAAAGAGGCAATAATTATAACAAAACAAACAACCATGCATCATCGAGGCAGGAAAATATTTCCTTCTTTAAATTTGGCAGGAGGTCACCTGCCCTTGGGCACGTATTTTAATGTGTTGGCTATAATACATGATATTACACACAATGTGAACTAATTTGAGATAATTGGATGGTCAAGTAATGTCGCTTTATTCTGCAAATGTAAACTCATCTGATATTTTTTATAAGTTACACATTTTATTAGTAATTTAAAATGTCTTTACATTCAGCCGGAGGGCACCTAACAGTTTTGATTAATTTGAAAAATAGAAACATCCAATTATCCCAAATAAGCTCCAATCGCGATATTACCTTTGAGTATGGCAAACAGCAGTGTAATTTGAAATTGTCGAAATATCGATCTAAACTGATTACTCATGTCACTTTCACCCACGTTGATTCTTCAAACATTGCTAGTCTGTCGAGAAGAGCAGCAAACTTATATAATCAGAATATAAACGGCATGACAATTTATACGTGTTTTAATATGGTAGGTTTCCATTCCATAAACTGTGGCTAAACATACATCTAATGTACATTATGTTTAACGGTTGACTGAATTAAAAATTGCAGTATCTCTGTGCTTTTTAGGGAAGGACTGTTTAAAAAACAGTTACTGTCGGTTAACAATCGCTTTAGATCATTTTATCGTCGGCTGAGGTACTACTAGACTTTGACTCAGTAAGTCAAATAAATAGGTCTTTGATTATTAAAATTGTGGATATGGACAATATGTAGTGTAGGGAAATCAATTAATCAATGTCAAATTAAAACTCAATGTTATAAACATGAATTACCAAACATGTGTGTTCAGTTGCCCTCAAATGTCATCGGAACATCAGCTCCCCGAGAATACAATCGTGACATCAGGACCTTCTCAGATCACATCTCGCCGTTTTAGACATTGCTAGTCTGACCCCTCAAAGATACGATATATGTTTACAATATTCACACTAAGTAACAGTGATGTATATTGGATTATTTAAGTTAATTGTTAATGTTTTTAAACGGTCGACAGGAAATTTGTTCCGAGTACGCTTGTGTCAATTTGTAGAAAATACAAGGAAGCAATCTTTTAGATTGTATAAAACAAAAATTTAGGATCGAATCGACGTACAACATCTTAAAACTGTAAAATTTCAAAACATTGGAATTTAGGATCTATGTGTTTGCAAAGTGCACAAAATTAATTGTATTTAATATGGCGCAGATGATCGAATTTGCTTTTTATCCTGAACTCTATCAACGTCATCCATCAAAATAGAATAGACCACCATGAAGAAAAACAGCATCAATAATTATGATTAAGTAACAATATAAAAAGCGTAGCTTTCTGTTAATGTCAAGCAACTATTTCTAGTGAATGGTTATAACGTTAAAATCAATTTTGATAAAAACAATCACGCAAAGACATGCGGGGTTGTGTTGGGCACACCACTTGATATATGCTTCAATATATGTGCCAAAGACACCAAAACGTAATATTAAAAAAAGACCCTTACCAATATAAAGCGCAACGTCGGTGTGTGTTTGTTACTAGTTGATTTCTCTCGCTTCTCACAGCTGATCAAACATACTGTGTTCTAGTAGGAGAGGTCAGCGCTAGTTCAACCCCGCATTACTCTCAAGCTTATTGGTTATGTACATCGCTTGTATATAGACATCGGAGTTACCTGACAAACGACGAGTGCACAATAACAAAGGCGCCACCTTGTGGGGTTGATTGTTTATTAACTCAAGTCGTTGTTTTCCTTTCCGCACTGAAATGTCCCTTATGCAAATTTTAAATTGTCACAACTACACTTATGCATGCTGAAAAGTGTATCGTCATTTCATACACTTCAAAAATAATATCAACAACAGCAACAACACAAACAGAAATAACAATCGTCAACTCTGCATATTTTTTGTAAATTGTTACTGTCGCGAAGTGAGTGCCTTTTCAATGCGTATTATAAAGCAGGTTTTTATACACATAACAAACAAGGCTCATATAAAACATACAATAACTTCATTATCTATTGAAACAGCATTCGTTGAAACAAAAGGACAGTAATTATCTCGTTTAGGTAAAACGATAAGGGATTGATGAGAGTCGTCAATCCAATAAATGACAACAACATCCCATCGTTGCGTTTCCTTTGTAAATATAGGCTATTTATAATGCATCTGACTTTGTTGATGAAACTTTGTATTCTATCCATAGACTTAGAGATTACTTATATTTTTTGTTCGTTTTTTCTCATGTAACAATGTTAAAATCCCAGGCCAGAAAATAGGATCTCTCTTCTTCTCCTTTAAGATATTGACTACTGTATGATCATAAATCTATTAGTGACAAAACTGAGCTCTTAATGACTTTTAGTCGATTTATAACCCAAACAAATTTTATGTTTATTTTAAGAATTTGAAGATCACTATCGTTTTTGGAGACCAAACCTGCAGATACTTTGATTTTCAAAAGTCACTGACGAAATTCAGTATTGTTGCAAGTTAATTGTCCGGTTGTTCTCCCTCCGAAAACCATGCATACCAGTATGAGCGATATGATCGGTGATTTTAGCTAGTTTTTTCATCGCAATTATTTTTTTATTTTCACTACTTAAAGCTACCTGCTTGCTCAAAAGATCCTGTGCTTTTCATACTATGTGTACTCATAATAATCAGTTCTGCATGTGGTTCTGAGAACGCACTTAGATGAGGTTATAATACTACCTGTTTGCGAGACTCCCAACAGTATATTTTGTGTCTCGTAGCCAAACATGTTGAGACAACTTGCTCTTCTTTCCGTAAATACATCTTTTTTTCTTGTTTATGATTTTTTTTGCTTTTGTTTTCATTAAGGCGTAAGAAATAGTGAAAACGAGGTATGCTACTTCAGCTGAAGTACGCGAAGATTGTGGGATGGTTGATTTAAACAAAATGGGGAAATAGGATGTTCAATGGGGGGTGTGAAAAAAGACAGTACCAAAAAGAAGAGGGCGCTCTAACTTTTCACTCAATGCAAATATTAATGATAGTTCACTCTAAATGTGACACAAAACAATTCTTTCACAAGCAGCTTTCTGCGGTTTTCCCATAAAAAAACAACTATGTTTTAAAGACCAGTACGATGGTCTATACTAGTATGTGCCGGGTGTAAACTTTTATACGGACAAAACTCTAATTGTGGCGGACACATCTCGGATTTCTACGGACACAGTTCTAATTTAGGCCGACAAAACTTTTAATTTTGACTGACAAAACTCTAATTTGGGTCACCACATCGCTATTTTCTATGGACACAATTATTTTTTCGGCGGACAATTTTTTCATTTTGACGAATACATAATATTTATTCAATTCTTATGGACACAACTCTTATTGTGACGAACACACCTCTAATTTTAAGGGACACAATTTTATTTTCTCGAAATACAACTTTCATTGCACCGGGACAAGTCTCGTCTCAACATAGGCAACTTCTTCTTCAACAGCCTGCCCTCTAGTGTTCAATGTAACAACGAGCAACTTGCAGAGACAAAACTTTAACTTTCGAGGTTTATGGCAAGCTAAAGTTTGCGATATTCTTGAAAAACCAATTTTCGGGTAAATACATTTTGTTTTTGTAGGAAACTATTTTCTTTCTGTAAAACTTAATTCTTCTTGTGTAAAAATCTATTTTGGCTAAAAAATCTAATATTGCCTGAAATCGGCAAATTCGATATTAGGCGTAATTTCAAAATTTGGGGTCAGTTTTTATTCAGATATTGCGTTTTTGTACACATTATTAAGAATTTGTAACGATTTTCGAATTTGGTTCTGTAGTTACTGTATCGGTGTCGAATTTCAACATTCATTTTTGGAAATTCAGAAACCAAAATCGACAAAACAGAAACGTACAGTCTTATTTTTCTTTTGGATGCTAGGGAGTGTCTTGATTAAATTGCACATTTGGTATCTACAGTGTTGTGAAGATCAAAGCAAAACGTTACAAATATTACAGGGTCTGTCTACCGGGTTGTCATTGCGACAAGTTTCCTGACCGGTCCCTTCGCGCCCCATCAGACAACTTCCCTTGCCCTTATGGCCTCTTTCTGTAACGTTTGGACTCGTCGCAAAGGAAAGGTTTACAGTCGACTATATCGTTGCTGATTATGGTGTGTTCTAAAGTTTGACGTAATCGACTTTACAAGCACTTTATACGCCGAGATCAGCTGTCTACTTATTCTGGAATCTTTTCGCTTGACTTGACTAATTGGTAGCCCTACAACCAACTGAACGAGTAATTTCAGCGATAGTGCGCTATTCCTGACATCCATTCCCTCCATAACTTTCAAATGTATAAATGCCAAACGTTGAAGCAAATGCCACAAATATTTGGAGTGACTTATTTCCCATCTTCTGTATTGAAAACTGCACAATATTATAAACACCATGGGCGAGCTTTTTTCTGTTGCTATTGTGTATTGCGAATCTATGTAATAAACGTGGTAAGAGTAGGTAGATGGTTTTGATTATCCGACCCCTCTTGTTCTGTCATATAGGTGAAAGGCTTGCACACTGTGTGTGAATAGGGGTGGATCCCGGTGTATTCTTGTTGGAAAATCCCAGATTAGGAGCATCTTGAAATTTTGAGAAACGAGCATCGATGCCAACGCTGGATATTGGAGGGGCTGCCATGATTGTTTCTGTTGCATTTTTTTATTGTTAGACAAAATCGTGCTTTTTTGTGCATTCTGAGACGGACGCCGATACAATTTTTTGTTTTCCTCAGCATTTCAGTATTTTGTAATACTATTCCGGCATATGCTCAAATCTCCCTGGTCAATTCCGTCGTCCTCTAGATGTGTTTGTCAAAAGACTTTAATCAGCCGTCAGGTGAACAAGTTTTAGTCGAGAAATATTTTCTTGGTCGAGTGTGGGCATTGTAGAGTAGTAGAGTCAGTAACTGATGGCATTACGACGAGTATTTTATTGAATCAAATAATATCGTATGCTACGTGCACTACCTAAGGGACTGATCAGTTTCTTCAGCCTGGGGAAGACGGTGTTAGATCCATGGGAATCACTCTATATTTGACTTTGGTGATGGAGGATCACCATGTTTTCAAATGCCAAGAGGGGGAGGGGGGGGGTGGGGTTCAGAGTGTTTTCAAATTTTGACACGGTCTCATACTTGCCTACAATGCAATGAGTTCCGGCAACGAATTCCATCATTCAGTTACATTTTTCGGCGCACCTTTCGAGCACGTAACTTTTATAAACAGATATATTTTTCAGCACGCCCTTTCAATATATCAGACATAATAATAATAATAATAATAATAATACTAATGGTTTATTTGCCTCAAAAATGGTGACCTTTAGGTCAAATTATAAGAGGTACAATTCTAAGATTTTTAAAAATACAGAGTCGTACTCTAGCAAAAAATAAACGCATCAACAACAACAACAAACAACAATTGATAAAACGCATTCAATTACGTAATAAATTAACGCTATAAACAACTGGGCTTGAATCTTTACGCTTGGTTTTTGATTGAAAACTTCTAATGCTACAGTTTCTCGTTGGATATCTATGGTTAATTTTAGGTTGAACAAGGTGATTTAATTTGTGGTCTGGCTTTAGAATACTATCACCAAATTTCTTACAAATATCTTGTCTTCTTTCTTCTAATGATTTTAGTTGAAGCATATTTTGTGCTTCCCTATATGAAGCAAATGGATACATACACCCACACACACACACTCATGGTATGAATATTGGTCTTAAGCCGTCCTCAAAGAGAAAATATTAATTCATACCATCGCCAATATTTTTTTCACATAACACTTTCAATTTGGTGAAACCGCTTTCTAGGATAGGTGAGTAGATTGAATTTCGAGGCATACGTTAACGCCAAAGTTCTACCAATACCCCAGTTTTCTCATCAAAATACATTACACCAGTATTTATGGTAACTTGTGACTTTGATTGCTTCTTGTAGGCTGTATTGGGCAATTTTCGGAAGACATAATTTTTTTTTCATCTTTGTAAGACTTGAATGATTTGACTGTTCAAAAGAAGCCCTTCTTGTTTCCGAACATCTTAAAGGGGAAGTTCACCAAGGATGATTTTTACACATGTTGTAGCTCTATGGTCATTTACCCAGGAAAAACTATTTTCACCCTTTATAACTCGCAAGATTTTTTATAAAAAACGATAAAACTAGTACAGGAAGTTGCCAATGTAATTTGAATCATGGGAAAAAAGCTCCAAGCTTGGAGCTTGCATAATGTGATATGGAAGGGACCATCTCCGGACGGGTATGGCCCCCACATTGTCCACTCACAGTAACACAGTAGTAAACAGCAACACACAATCTGACAGTGGACAGTTTATTATAAGTAAATAATCATTTACGCAAGGATACTCAGTATAAACAAAAGTTATGTAAATACGCACAGACTGGTTTAAGCATGGGTGAGTGGACAATGCCATATATACCCATGGGAAAATGGTCCTTTCCACATCATATTATGCAAGCTCCACGCTTGGTGCTTTTCCCATGATTCAAATTACATGGGCAACCTCCTGTACTATTTGTATCGGTTTTTGTAAAATATCGTGCGAGTTATAAATGGCGAAAATAGCTTTTCTTGGGTAAGTGACCACAAAGCTGGCACATATGTAAAAATCATCCCTGGTGAACTTCCCCTTTAAAGAAATTTAGTGTGCTACGCCGACATGAAGTCAAAATTTAACAACATACAGGGTATATATCAAGTAAATACTTTGGGTCTCCTCATCCGATGAAAAGTCTTCTGTTCTGTCACATTTAAGAAGAGTTGGAGGACCTATAGCCTGTGGTACTTTATGGCTCTTCAACACGGTATGATTTCCGACGAAGTTGGTCGCCACGGAACTTTCGGATGTTACACCATTGGCCATCAACACTGGTAATTAGGTAACGGTCATTGGCTGATGACTTCTTGTGTGGTCTGCGTGTTAGTAAACAAGATCACCAACTCGTAGAGGGGGAGGAGTAACAGTCTTACCTCTTTATTTATTTATTTATTTATTTATTTATTTATTCAGATCCAACAGGCGAAAGGCCAACTTATAGGTCTGACAATATAGTCTAGTCGGCAGGTAGGGTTCCCATACACCCCATGGATGTATTTTTTAACCTACATTTTTGTAATCCTTAGGATCTATATTTAATGAATTTTGACGTTCCCAAAATCAAATAGTGTCCCATGGGGTTCATTTGGCGCCATCTTTGCCGCCATCTTGGATTTCAACAATGGGGTAGGGGTCACGTATTTACCGCTCGACGGACACAGAAACAATAAAAATACTATAAACGTTACATTTTTAGAAAGCCAAGATCATGGCCTTTTCATTGATTTATAACTTAATAGGGATAAATTAATATTCGAACGTCGATTAGACTTTATATCGGCCATTGACCGTAAATCATAAAATTTGCTAAATTTCACACCCAATAATTAAGTTCCCGTTCCTCCAAACAATTTTTCATAAGGTATTTATATATTTTATGGAAGAACTCAGTGTAATAAACAAGAAAAACAACATTAAAAGTATGTGTCTTGAGATTTAGTGGGTGCATGAGCTTGTTTTCTTATTACGCGGTATGCCATATCTCCGTGTGTAACATAAGGGGTAGGGGTAATATTAGCCTTTCTGTTTCGAACCATGAATGATGAAACCACAAAAAATGTTACATTGTTTGAAAGTGCTGCATCAGACCTTTCTAAAAATATATAGATTTATGGGGAAAAATTGCATATGTAACAGTTACAAAGCTTAAACCTTTCGGTTTGTATCGATTTGAAGTGATTTTTAAGAACAAAATTACAACATATGGGGTAGGGGTAATGTTTCCCTTTCTGCCTTGGACCATGAATAAAGAAACCATATAAATTGTATACTCTTTTAAAGCTCTGAAAAGGGCCTTTCCAAGCATGTATAGTTTTATTGGTAAAAGTCAATATTTTAAAGTTACAAAGCTTATACCTTTCAGTTTGTGTCAATTTTAAGTAATTTTATAAAAACGAAATTACAACATATGGGGTAGGGGTAATGTTTCCCTTTTTGCCTCAAACCATGAATTATGAAAGCATATGAATTGTATACTGTTTGAAAGCTCTGAAACGGTCCTTTCGAAACATGTATAGTTTTATCGGGAAAAGTTCATATTTTAAAGTTACAAAGCTTAGGCCTTTCAGTTTGTGTCAATTTTAAGTGATTTTTAAAGAACGAAATTACAACATATGGGGTAGGGGTAATGTTTCCCTTTCTGCCTTTGACCATGAATTATGAAACCATATAAATGTTATACTGTTTGAAAGCTCTGAAATGGGCCTTTCGAAACATGTATAGTTTTATTGGGAAAAGTCCATATTTTAAAGTTACAAAGCTTATGCCTTGCAGTTTGTGTCAATTGTAAGTGATTTTCTTAAACAAAAGTATAATATAAGGGATAGGGTACTGTTTCCCGTTCTGCCTTGAACCATGAATTATGAAACCATAAAAATGTTATACTGTTTAAAAGCTCTGAAATAGGCCTTTCTAAACATGTATAGTTTTATTGAGAAAAGTTGCATATTTGAAAGTTACAAAGCTTAAGCCTTTTGGTTTGTGTCAATTTTAAGTGATTTTTTGAACAATATGCACAAAACAGTTAGTCCGTTGGCCAGGTATCGAAATCATCCCCTCCAAGGCAATTACCCACTACGATTTTCTGTCAGCTAGTATTCTCAGCCGTCATAGTATGCGTATTTTTTATTTAACTGATGGTGTGTGAGAGTGTAACGACTTGTTTGTGAAGGGCTGTCACGCCCTCAGTAGTAAAATAGGAATGGGTTAGGGGTAACATATATACCACTCGTCGGAAACAAAAACAAAAAAGTACCATAAACAATACATTCTTAGAAAGCCCAGATAATCCCCTTACCATTGGTATACAACTAAATGGGGGTAAATCGATATTCAAACATCGATTAGATTTTATATCGGACCTGAAATGTAAATTGTAAAATTTGCTTAATTTCAAACCCAATAATTAAGTTCATGTTCCTCCAAACAATTTTTACAAGGTATTTATATATCATTTGAAAGAACTAAATGCAAGAAAGAAGTAAAAAACATTAAAAGAGTGTATCTTCTTGAGACTTATGGGGTGCGTCGATGGGTAATGTTTCCTCTCCTACCAAACGCAGCGAATAAGGAAGCCACATAAATATCATATCTCTGAAACACTAACGCAGTTGTTTTTCCAACAAGATATGGCTTGATGGGGTAAACTCAAAAAATTTTGCAGTGACAATGCCTAAACTCAAAAGTTTGTGTTACTTTACTGACATTTACTCGTTAAAAGGAACATAGAAATATACTCTATAGGCATTAAATAGCACTAAAAAGTTAAAATGGTGGTAAATAAAAGACGTTTTACTCATTTCAATAACTCAAATTAGGTAAAGAAAGTTAACAGCTATAATATGACAAAAATTATATATTCCAAACCCACAAACACTAAATTGGTTGTCATAGTCGTCATGCTAAGTTGATATGACAGCATCAACAATCAATCCATTTTCTTTAATTGTATCGCGAGAGATATATAAGCAATAAAGCACCACTTTGAAAGGATACCACACGGTTTCGACCGGTAAACAACATAATACGCACGAACTTCAGTCGTGTGTATGAGGAGTGAAATGGTCAAAACAGAGCTCGAGTGGTGTACCCAATTTATAGAGGTTGTTTATCGCTATATTATATCAGTATATTGAAACTTGTGATAAAAATAAAAACAATTTGAAAGAAACCCACTTTGGAGATAGGAATGGCCAACTTTACAGTATATCGTAAATATATGCACAGTCACGTGACCGTCTGGGCAAATCAGAGCTCACTATTAATAGTGTTACTTTTAATACCACACGGGAACACGTGAGAATCTTTTATCGCTCAAAACCAATCAATTAATCCACAATATAGCTTCTCCATACTAAGATAAGATGGATCGACAACACTTTACCTTCCTTACCAGAAAACAAGAGATCATAACCAATTTTTCGAAACTATTTTACAACGCAGAACACTAATACTCCCAATGAGGATTACATTTTCGACTGGGTACTAAAATTCAATAGCAAATAATTTTGGAACTAAAACCCGAAAAGCCAAATGTCACAGAACGCATTCAAATTACGCAACTAAATAGTAAACAGAAGGCGAACAAACACTCTCTACACCAAGCAATAAGACGGCGAGACAAACCTCAGAAAATGACTAAAAAGGCTTATATTCCCATTGACACCTCAATGTTTAAAATGCCTTGTGAGTGAATCTATCATTAGTTTCTTATCATGGATGACATTTAACCAATGTAAGACCCTGAACGTCTTTGAAGCAAAGACCCTACAAACGGACGTTTTAGGGTCAATGCTTGAAGATACCATTCCCACCAGCATGATCGAATCTAACTTTCGAGCTAGATCAGCCACCGGCAGCTGAGAAAAAATAAGTCAACATAATCATCAGAGTCAAGCGAGCTAGACAACGGCTTCACACATTATACTCCACAGAGAGGACATTCTTACACAATTCACAAAAAGCGTTCAAAAGCTTCGTTAAAAGCATTGTTCGCGATCCCAGGGACGGGCATGGCTGGTTGCGTGGCAAATGCAAAATATTAGTCATGCTGAATCAAGGTGTAATCAAGTAATAGCTTATTTATAGATTGGGAAAATCCTAATCCTGATAGTAATGATGGAATATAAACTTTGTGAAAAGTTGAGAAAATTTGCCACTTCTTTGATTGTATGTTTTACATTCCATGTTGTAAAGTACTGTCTGTACTATACATGAACAGTCAATACATCCGGCAAGTATTCTGTGCTGTTCTTTTATAGTTAGGTCCCCGCAGTCCGAGATAAGTCTTTCTATAGTGTCAACCATTCTCATCGATTACTGTAATCTACTCCAATAATTTCCCATTTAACTCATTTGTATGATTACAGGGAAGCCTAAGCCTATCTCTTACAATCTAAGATTTGAGATATTTGACAACAACGTGTATGCAATTTTCATATTTTTCATAGGCCTAAATAACACACAGAAGAAAGTCATACTCAATGTCTTGTCCAATTGAAAGTCAAATTTTCATCGAAACAAGTAGAGGTGGCCATCTGTAAACCAAACGAGAATTAATATTAGCAAAGATGGATATTAATTAAGACTTTCCCATTTCCGATCCCAGTTACTCATACAACGGGTTATAAGCGAAAGCCAAGAGTATCGAATGTGTTGAAACCTAAGTGGCTCCTATTCAGTACCATGTAGCCTACAGGTACACCTTAAAGAATACTTACAAGGCCAAAATACCGAGTGTTGAAATCCTTTAAAAGTGGCAACACCTGGAAAGACACTGCGGCAACCAATTTATCACCCTGATCTCTAACTTTTTACCTCTACACCCAATAAAGCACCAGGACTCAAGACAGTTGTACATCACAAACTTAAGAGAGCGATCGAAGACACTCGCTACACAGAACGCAGGATTGAAGGCTGCAAAGACGATTCTTCAAATAGGCAAAAAAGAGGCTAAAAACAACAAAAAAATTCACAGCAACGACGATAGGTCGGGTTTTCTTCCTATACTATGGTACAAAACTAAACCAAAGGGTCTTTCAAAGGCCACCGTACTTCCCTTAAAGCCCGGCTCGAAATGGACTGGGATCATGATTAGTGCCAAGTTTGGTTGGGCGTTTTGAGGCAAGGCTCTGCATAATAAGTCTGTTGGTAACGGTTGCGATCGTTCGCGTTATCTGCGGATCTGTTGGCTCTTAGATCACGCTCAGGCTCGGACTAATATAGATACGTACAGCATTCGTTTCCAGGTTCGTTTCAGTCATGCCATGGCAAATACTCGAAATAAAAAAGAAAGGAAAACTACCAACTTAATCAAACAAGAGTTTGCTTGAATGAATTTACCGAAGGTTCAGGCCATATCAACGTTCATTATGTGAATGATTCGGCTACTGACCGCCGTGTACATACGGAATATTGGCGCCGTCTAAAGTCGAATAATTATCAGGAAAGTAAAAAGCTTAAATCTGGGCTTTCTAAGAATGTATTGTTGATGCTACTTTTTTGTTTTTGTTTCCGACTAGAGGTAAATATGATACCCTTAACCCATTCCTATTTTACTACTGAGGGCTTGACAGCCCTTCACAAACAAGTCGTTACACTCTCACACACCATCAGTTACATGGAAATACGCAGATTATGACAGCTGAGAATAATAGCTAACAGAAAACCATAGTGGGTAAATGCCTTAGAGGGGATGATTTCGATACCTGGCCAAATGACTAACTGTTTTGTGCATATTGTTCAAAAAATCACTTAAAATTGACACAAACTGAAAGGCTTAAGCTTTGTAACTTTCAAATATGCAACTTTTCCCAATAAAACTATACATGTTTAGAAAGGCCTATTTCAGAGCTTTTAAACAGTATAACATTTATATGGTTTCATAATTCATGGTTCAAGGCAGAACGGGAAACATTACCCTATTCCTTATATTATAATTTTGTTTAAAAAATCACTTAAAATTGACACAAACTGAAAGGCATAAGCTTTGTAACTTTAAAATATTGACTTTTTTCCAATGAAACGATACATGTTTAGAAAGGCCTATTTCAGAGCTTTCAAACAGTATACAATTTATATGGTTTCATAATTCATGGTCCAAGGCAGAAAGGGAAACATTACCCCTACCCCATATGTTGTAATTTCGTTCTTAAAAATCACTTCAAATCGACACAAACCGAAAGGTTTAAGCTTTGTAACTTTTACATATGCAATTTTTCACCATATATCTATATATTTTTAGAAAGGTCTGATGCAGCACTTTCAAACAATGTAACATTTTTTGTGGTTTCATCATTCATGGTTCGAAACAGAAAGGCTAATATTACCCCTACCCCTTATGTTACACACGGATATATGACATACCGCGTAATAAGAAAACAAGCTCATGCACCCACTAAATCTCAAGACACATACTTTTAATGTTGTTTTTCTTGTTTATTGCACTGAGTTCTTCCATAAAATATATAAATACCTTATGAAAAATTGTTTGGAGGAACGGGAACTTAATTATTGGGTGTGAAATTTAGCAAATTTTATGATTTACGGTCAATGGCCGATATAAAGTCTAATCGACGTTCGAATATTAATTTATCCCTATTAAGTTATATATCAATGAAAAGGCCATGATATTGGCTTTCTAAAAATGTAACGTTTATAGTATTTTATTGTTTCTGTGTCCGTCGAGCGGTAAATACGTGACCCCTACCCCATTGTTGAAATCCAAGATGGCGTCCAAGATGGCGACAAAGATGGCGCCAAATGAATCCCATGGGACACTATTTGATTTTGGGAACATCAAAATTCATTAAATATAGACCCTTAGGATTACAAAAATGTAGGTTAAAAAATACATCCATGGGGTGCATGGGAACCCTACCTTCCGACCCGACTAATAGGAGCAAGGATAAAAATTTGATACAAACATACACGTATACGAACCTATTTAACGCAAACATTATCTGTACAAAATGTCTTTGATGGTCCGGCGAAAGGCAGACCTTGTAGTAAAAATGTCAACGGTATTATATTTACATACTAAATCGTTATAAGCGGACATGGATCTTGGGAAAAAGGAATACTCTCTAACGTTTAGCCGAGATCTCGCGGATTTTAAAGACTCAGAGTGACAAAGTGTCCTCATTGGAAAGTTGTAATTAACCTGTTCTACAAGATAGAGAGAGTCGACCTCGGAATGAACGCACTTGTGTAAAAAGTTCAGATCAGCGGCCTTGCGACGAGAGAATAGCTGGGAGAGGTGAAAATATTAACATGTCTGTTCATATTGTTCTGATACATAGGGAATGTTTTGTTTAAAACAGAGAAATTTAATAAATTTCAACTGAACAGTTTTAAGTCTTTCGACGAGATATTTTTGGTTCGGAGACCAAACAGTAGAAGCATATTCAAGATTTGATCGAACCAAGGAAATGTACAAAGTCCGCAAAGGATGCGCTTAAGAAAACCTAGCATTTTGTAAGATTTACTGATAATGGAGTTAATATGAGTTTTAAAGTTTAAATCGGATGTCAGGGTTATACCTAAATCTTTAACTGATGACACCCGTTGCAGCATAGAGCCGTTCAGTGAATAATCAGCGACTATTTTGTTTCTTTTGTTGGTGAATGATATAATACAGCATTTAGAAACATTAAGATTCAGTTTCCATTTTGCACACCAATTCGATATATTGTTTAAATCTTGCTGAAGAAATATACAGTCGTCAGCTGAGTCCAGACATTTGAACAATTTTGTATGGTCTGCATAAATAGACAAGGTTGAATGAGAAATAACAGTAGACACATCGTTCACATAAAGAATAAAAAGAAGAGGGCCAATTAAAGAGCCCTGGGGAACACCAGAAAGAACTGGCTTCCAGTAAGACTGTTTACCGTTTAAACTACTCTTTGAGATCTACCTGAGAGATAGGATTTCAGCCACATTAGCAATGAACCTGAAAATCCATAATATTTCATTTCATGAGTTAAAAGTTCGTGAGACACAGAGTCAAAGGCCTTACTGAGATCCAGATAAATGGAATCGACTTGTTGCTTAGAGTCAAAAGCTTTGGACAAATGGTCAACATATGAAATGAGGTTAGAAACGGTGTCTCTGTTCTTAATGAAACCGTGTTGCTCAGAGATGAGAGTACTCTTGACATGCTCAAAAAGTTTTGTATATACAGATTTTTCAAAAATCTTGCTTATTAGTGACAGCAGGGATATCGGTCGATAGTTCGTAACATTATGATAATCTCCTTTCTTAAAAACTGGCATGACATTGGCTGTTTTAAAATGAGATGAAAAAACACCAGGTGATAAAGATATATTAAAAATCATGGTCAGTGGTATAGCAAGTTCTTCGGCACAATTTCGTAAAAAGATGCCGGAAATGTTATCCGGCCCACAGGCTTTGTGTACATTAATATCTTTAAGGTGGTTTTGTACTGTGTCAACCGTAATAGACAGGTTAGACAGTACGTCTTGTGTTAAATAGTTCAGTTCCGGAGGGTTTTCAGATTCTGGCGTTGTAAAGACGCTGTAAAAGAATTCTTTGAACATTTCTAGTATTTCAATCTGATCACTTGTTTCTTTGTCACAATATTTCATGTGATTCGGGATAGATGTAGAAGAACGCTTCGTTTTGACAAAACTCCAGAAGATTTTTGGGTTAGTTACAGAAGTGGATTCTATGTTCTCGATATATTCAGCATATTTATCCCGTTTTGAATGTTTAATAACTTTCCGCAATGCAGAAAAGTTGTTCTATGCAGTTGTTGACTGTAAACGTTTATAGGCGTTATACGCTGTTTCCTTGTCTTTTAGGAGTGCTATGAGATCATTGTCGAACCATGGGGGTATTTCCGTTTTCGCATCCTCGATAGGGGTACGCATTCTTGAATAATTGTATGTATAATGTCGTAGAAGTTGGAGACGCTTATTTCTATATTATTGGTTATGTGGGAATTCCACGCTATTTTCGACAGAAGGCTATTGATATGCTCGTAATCAGCTTTGCGAAAATTATATATTTTCCTGTCTTCTTCACGGGGCTTAGAAAGACAGGGAATGTTGAGTAGACAGTGAAGGGCATCGTGCTTTGAAGTTACAGCTTTGTCAGTGATAGAAACCCCACAGTGTACACCTGTCGTACAGACAAGATCGAGTACGTGACTGTTGCATGTGTTATGAGTGTTACATTGCCGCAATCCGTATTCATCGAAAGTGTCAAGACAAACATCTGACAGGTGGTGGCTCCATCGGCGAGCTGTGGCGTAATCACATTCCTCGCTCCATTGTTTGTCTCAAAAAATTTGAAAGATGGCGCCGCAACGTGTGCACCTCGCTGTTGTCGCCCTCTATGTTGTCTGCAGTTTTCTAACATCCTCCCCTATGAAACGTCATGTCAAACTACAAGCAAACAATAGACAACACGTAGACACCACAACTGCTTCAGTGCATCATGAAATCTCAGCTGTCACTGAAATATACAGCAATCTCACTTTGCCGATGAATGCTGACCACCGTACTACGGCTCATATAGTAAGTAACAAGACTGCTTACTGATATCTTGTTATGGTCACACTTATACTGAGTGGTGATATTGAACGCTGTCCTGGACCAACCTTCAATTTATTTTAACAAAATGCTGAAAGTCTCTCGGGTCCTGATAAGCTGGAAACATTTAATGTCCACTTCAGTATTGTTGAATATGACTCTTGGAGCTTTGGACTGTTCACTGGCACAGTGGTTAGCCAGGCACTGAGCATGCTGTGCGATAATAAGATTGTGGTTGTTTATCGGTAGCTGGGCGCTGGTGAACTGGTCTCTGTGTAACCACATTTCATGGGTGGAAAGGCCCCTGGACCAGATGCTGGAATGAACATTGAAACAGCTATTGCGAGTGATAGTCGCACAAAGTGGATTTTGGCGGACTAGTCATCTTCCACTTCTTAAATGGCTCTGTCAACAACAGGGTTTTTATTACGATTCTTGATGCGTCCTATCTCAATTAAAAGCATGTGCTGCTTGAGTAGATCATCGTTGCTGAGAGCAGTAAATCCTGGGACAGGGTCAGTGGGGATGACGGCTGGAGGACCGTCTGGTGGTCGCATCTCAATACACAATTGTACAAAGTGTGCTATGGCTCCGTAAAGCCCACCGTAGTAAAAGAGGTGACACACTCACAAAGAACGAGGACAAGTTGGCGCTCTCTTTTGATAGTGTGGGCAGTGAAGGAAATGCCAACAACCTCAGGTGGATCCATGGTAGACTGCTCAGCCAGTAATGATCGTGGAACCTTGCTCAGGGAAGGGCACTGATGATGATTGACCGCTGAGCATTCTGGCTGAATGGACTTATCTAAGTCAAGGGCTTAGAAGTAGCGACGTATGATCTGTTTCGTTTTTTGACAAGATGGGTGACTTAATCTGACGTGCATAGCTATCAGGAAACCATCCAGTACCTGGTACAGGATTACAATACATTCATGCGAGGGAATAAATGAGTCAGTGCGTTTAACGACTGGTAAACCATATTCCACAATGGTCACAGTACTTAAATAGTGCTCGATATCCTTGATGTCAGTCATCTTTTTGGACAGGCGAGTTCCCTGGGTCAAGTGTGCATGCGCCCGGGACATGCATTCCTCGTAGCTCGGAGCACGCAGACTGTAAGTCTTGCATGTACCCTTCTTCATGAAAGATAGCTGAGCATTACCTGGGACAACATCCTGGATTGACAACGGATCTGGCGGTACTGTCCTCAATGGGTTCAACAAAGGAGCAAACCTGACAGGACGGAGTGGAGCATTGCATATAATTTAATTTCAGGATTATTTGTTAAAACTATGTTCCAAAATTATTGATTATCTTTAAAATTCAAGAGTAAATTAAATGAGATGTCGATGTTTCGAGGTGCCAAAAATTGCACACTTGTCAAGATGAAGTTATCAGCATCTAAGATCATTTCATCATACTGCCTGTCAGCCATTCAAATTTCCTTTGTTAAGAACATTAAAAAATCAATAGCCTTTCTTTTGCCAAAACAGATGCAACTTATTTCCCTGTTTCATTGTAACTATTGTGTATGGTTGTCAAAAATCTATGTCAACAAAATTACAAAATCGCTATCTCCTCCGCGGAAAAGGGGTTGATCTTCCCATTGTTCACAGTGAGAAATCAGAAAATTATGATTATCAGAACCATGTTGCCAGAAATTTGACCGAGTTGTTCTTTGCACAGAAGAAATTTGTTTCAGTTCAGTGAGTGATCTCTGTGTGTACAGATCATGGGGAAATGTGGGTAGTCTCATTTATTGCGTTTTGGTGATAATTTTAAGCCTCACCATATTTTTGCGCACTTTGGCCAAGTTCGGCGCCATGCAATCCATGGGAATGGAACACAACATTGTATCAATTTTCAACAAAAGAATATCGATCGATAACTATGGCGAGCCAAGTGTTGCAAAATTCGTGAAAATTTTTTTTATGTTCATAAAAAAACATTTTTTGTAAAAGAGTAAGTAACACTAGCCTAAACACAGATAGATGGGTTGTCAATCTAAGCAACAGACAGCTAAATGCCAATGAAATTTATATTTTAAAAAAAAGGACTGAACTTTGCGATAACACCAACCAAGGTGCCAGTTGCTGAGATCATCGCTGGTACAGAGTCAGTATGTAGTAAACTCTCAGAAACCAAAGCGGCGGAGTTAAGAAGTAAAGTGGTACGAGTTGTAAAGCGGGCTAAAATACCCATATCTAACATCACAAAAGAAGAGTGTCAAGCCTTGCAAACCTTACGTAAAGACGAGTCCATCATTGTACTACCAACTGACAAAGGCAGGGCAACAGTGTTAATGAACATAGCTGACCATAAAAGGAAAACCAATACCCTATTGTCTGATAATAACACCTATAAGACACTGAAGAAAGACCCCACTTCCAAATACAAGACTGGATTAGTAAACATCTTGAGAGACATAAGGAAAGAAGGAAACATTAGCGACAAACTTTACTGGCAATTGTATCCCGGTTCTGAAGAAGCACCCAAACTATACGGAACACCAAAAATACACAAACAAAATGCACCACTCCGACCCATTGTGTCTACCTGTGGCAGCATTACCTACAACGTTGCCCGCCACCTAGCCAAAATCCTTACACCACTTGTCGGCAACACAGTACACAGTGTTAAAAATAGTAAAGAACTGGTGGACAATCTGAAAGATCTACGAATTTCACCCGGTCAAAAACTGGTTTCTTATGATGTCACGGCCTTGTTCACTAGTGTCCCAGTAGTCCTGTTTCAAAATGACCTACATTGTATGTCTTACACACATGTACTGCTTGCTCTGATTGGTTAATCCCCTGCTCTAAGGTCCACTTTCTGAGCAGCAATTGGAGGGACCTCTTATGTAAGGTCTCATTAGTATGCATTATTCGTTTTAGAGCTTTCTGATTGGTTAATGTGCTAGTCTGGTCCTCGAGTGTTCACTGCCTCAATATGCAGTGTCCCATGAATTTCCTGGATACCGTTGTAGAAACCAGTCTGACATGATGCGTGCACGTGGTCGTATCTCGACAACAGTGTGAAAAGAACGACACTGATTTCGAGCATTTGTCAAAATATCTCTGAGTCAGCATTGCATGCTATGGTGCGCTTTGACCGTTGTATAAAAATGCGTTCACTGTTCATGACAATTTTTATGTGATACCGTTATATACATTAGTTAAAAATTTCTCGGAGTAAATTTGTCCGGTTACCTGTATTGGCTTGTAGAAGTGCGCTATTGAAGTCTGAACCATTACGTAATTTTTCTTATGTAATACCTTTGAGACATTCGACGCGCACCGCTTCATTTAACAGCTGGTTGAATGCGACGTCTGTGTTACTCTTGCGACAAACACAAACAAACCATAAAAGTCTATGCTTTGACCAGCCCTTTTGTGGATTGTGGTATGATTCGTTTCAATTATACTTCGTTCGGGAGGCTGCGACCGAACATTTTATGAAGGCAATCAACAAATGTTGCGGAAAACGTGTATCTTATCAGGGCATCTTCATTCTAATACAGTAAGTGATAATAATAATAATAATAATAATAATAATAATAATAATAATAATAATAATAATAATAATAATTATTATTATTATTATTATTATTATTATTATCATCATCATCATCATCGTCATCGTCATCATCATCATCATCATCATCATCATCATCATTATTATTATTATTATTATTATTATTATTATTATTATTATTATTATTATTTTTATTATTATTATTATTATTATTATTATTATTATTATTATTATTATTATTATTATTTAAAGGGCTTCATGTTTCATCGTGGTACCTGTTTACTACTTAACACGACCAGATAAGACTACACTGGGCTCCATAAAACCACTGACTTTATGTCATTTGATACATGCCGGCAGAAACTTATTTGCCTTTTTAGTCACAAGACAGCAGAAACTGTCGCACTTAAATGTCGTGCCATATCCATATCCATATTCCTTGACTCCTTTGCATACATACAAACAAACAAACAAACAAACAAACTAACAAAAATAATGTCGAATTGTAAGTTTTGGACAACTTTCCTTTGTATTTTATTTTCTTTGAGAATATAAAACAGCAAACGTACATCCTCAAAGCCACAGAAAGCCTGAGCTGAGTGGAACCGATATTTAAAGTCTATCCAGATGTTCGTTCAGTCTCTCCAAAGTACGGTTAATATTATTGATAGTATCAGGGAGACTGTTCCTTAGAAAGTCAACGTACAGTTCGTGGGCTTCCCGAACAAGGTGGTAAAGTCGAACTCGTCCCTGACGCGGTTCCTGTCTTTCGGGTAGAGGTTCCTCTGGCAAGGGAATATCTCTGAGCTCATCATCTTGAATTGCCTCTGCCTCAGGCTGCTCACGATGATGAAATGCGTGAGGTGCCGGTTCCATCATCATCGGCAGGAGTCTAGGGGCCCGACCTTCTGGCAGTGGTGGTTCATTTTGAGCAGGCCCCTGCATTTGACGGTCAGCTCCGTCACGTTTTCCCGGCATCGGTGGTAACTGTTGCTGTTCTCTTCTTTGCCTTTCTTCGGGGGCCGCCAGAGCGGCATACCGCATCTGCTGCTCTCTCATTTCCCGTGCTCTAATGATAAAATCAGGGAACATGCCAGTGCATGGACGTCAGAGAAAAAACATCAAACATGAACGAGCATTGTTGTGTATGTCACATGAGTACACAGTACGTGAGTCAACAATATCAAGGGGATAGTTTTATGACAGTTTCAGGATATTAAAGCTTATGTTATGAATATTCATACTTGATATGATCACATTACTTCATAATTTATCAAATAAATTGTAATTGTGCCGAGCATGTTTATTAATGGTTATCACCGTGGCCTGTATTTGAGATAATCAGAAAACACTTGCTCACTGACGAGTTATATTATTCTTGACGTTAAGATCTAGAAAAAATAGTAAAAAAAATTCATTAAGAACTCACCCAGCTACACGCCTTATTACAATGTTTCGAACACGTCGACGAAGTGGTCTCATCAACCCATCTGTGTATAATCTCACCGTTTCCGCCGGCAAACCACTTTGGTTCAAACGAGGGGGATGCCTGATGAATCTGACTATAGCGTCATAATTTGTGTTTTGAATTTGCATTCCTGCACGAACAAGTTAAATTTCAGCTTCTGTCACGGGAATGCGTACGACATGTTGTGTGGCAGCCATGGCAGTAATTGAGAAAGACACAAGTTTTACATTGGGAGAGTATGTTATTACATGGCTAGACCCTGTCAACCAATCAGAGACCCGTATTGCCGTGGCCATAATCCGTGGCACAATTCTCGTCTGTGATTGGTCGACATGCAGATGGTATGGTATTCAGTAGTGTGCCGGGCCAATTATATTCAAATGGCAACTTGCAATGTACACAACATATCAGAAAACAAATGTAATAGTCATCTTTCCCAGATCGTCTTAAGCAGATCGGGTCAATTTCGTTGAATTATTTTGAAGGTCTCACTGGTCTTTGTAAATCGAACATCTTTGCGATTTCATACTTTCACTGCGGCCACTCCACTGCGCAAGATCGTGCATTCACAAATTTAGGTTTGCAATCTGCGACCTATGTTAGTCAACGTTTTTGGCGCTATGATTTGCCATCCTTTCGTCTGATATTAAATACACCTGGTTAACCAATAATCCAGTGACTTAAGCCAGGCAGACTTCAACGTCAGAATTGTAGTACTTTCCATAAAACTAGCCACTGATTATATCGTTGTATGCGTGTCGAGTTTGCTCTGGTATCCTTTCGTCTATAGTTTGAAATCCGACTCTGACAATGAACGGGATTTTGAAAATCTTGCACATTCTTCTGCTCACCAACAATGCATAATTCCGCTGTTGATTCTTCATTATTTGTACCTAACTCCACCCAGTCAATATCACACAAAAGGCCTCGTCAATGTCGATCATAACTGTCCTCACTGAAGCAGCGCATTTGTGTAAATGGGTGTTTGCAAACAATACTAAATGCAGAAAGTGAAGTTTTTGTTTATAACCTGAAAAAAGAAAGATGTCAACAAAATGCAAGTGCTATTGTCATGGCTGTGTGGTAAGTGAGTTAATGAACTCATTTGGATGATTATGTGTGAAACAATCGGGGCTACGCCCCCTCGTGTTATAACGTATAATCGACCAAACTCGTTCATTATCTATCAGATAACATGCCGTCCAATGATTCTGTGTTATGCAAATCTACCTGACCGGCTGCAAACGAGGTACATATACACTACTTTGGCAATTTGTGCGTGCCTTTCCAGCCATATACGAATTTTTCGAATGTGAAGAGGTAATGATAATTTTAGGAGTAACTCAATACAAAACACTGCGGGTAAAACTGCTGAGTCAACACCTTTCTTAATTGGATCTTATCTTGTGGAATACTAGGGAGAGGTGATCTCTGCAAAATTAAGCACGGTGAGGTCAGATTTATTTTAATTTTGATTTGATTTCTCGTTCTCAATATTTTCTGTGAAGTACAGCAAAATTACAATATTCTCGCTGTAGTTTCCAGCTGTTTGACATACAATCTTATGATATGTGACGATCGTGTGTTGCGACTTGGTAGTCCCCTTTTGTAACGACATGTGTACCAAACTTATTCAATACCGCCTTTTGAACCAAATAGCTTATATGCACCAAACAGCAGTTCCGCTTTTATTTTCGATTTCCTGAGTAATATACAACTTCTTACACCAGGTGAACTTTAGTTTGAACCCATGAAATTATATTATTCGCACAGATTTAAGTTGCATTATGAGCCCAAAGCACTGCGATTGGCTTCTAAGTAATTTCAACGGTCCTGATTGGTAAGAAGGGCTGTTAACACCTGTTGATTTGAACGCCTTCACATTTATTGACATACTATCATGCCCGTTGAAAATCTACACCAAGATGCCGCTACAACAGAACCATGTCGTCTTAGTGATCTCCCAACTTCTTAGTTTACTAGCTACCTTTCAGTTCATATCTTTGGCTACATGTATTCATCTTCCCATTTATTCGGAAGGAGAATTTGATATGCTAACACACTCTTTTGAAACAGAAGTACTACTGTCGCTTGTCACCATTCTTTTATCTCTTTCCCAGCCACCACTGGAACAACCACCGGACATTTACAGACTGCTCTTCACTGACATTGACGATACACAAGGCGTTGACGTTTGGAGCTCATTGTTACGACGGCCACGCTACTTTTGGTTTTTGACGGGGGGAGACATTTCCTTCCTTTGAAGCCATTATAAGGGATCTGCAACCGCAGCTCCGCAATTGAGGTGATGTAAACGGACCTTCTGGGCGACCATTTTCTCTAGACCCACAAAATCGATTTTTGTTGATTTGGATTTGGCTACGACACTATCCAACTTTGGATTTATTGGCAGCTTGGTTTGGAGTCAGCAGAGGGACTGTAAACCGAGAGATATACCATCTTTTGCCTTTAATTTGGCATTATTTTCGTCGCTTGGTACGATGGCCAACGATGCATAGTTGTCATCAGTTACGTAATCACTGGGATTTTTTCCCCGATGCCATCGGCACAATTGATGGAACACTGCATGAAATCTACCGGCCAGAAGCTGAAGGCCAACATCTGTTTTACAGCGGCTACACAAGATATCACTGCATGAGCACACAAGTCATTGTTGACAACCGGGGCAACATCATTCATATCCAGTCTGGATTTCTTGGCCATGTTAATGATGCTACACAATTCCAGCTTCTGCCTACTAAAGGCCCACAGGGAGAATTGCCGATTCCACCAGATACTTATTTGTTGGCTGATCAGGGTTATCCGAACAGATATCCGCTGCTTACGAGGTATTCAGCACGTCACCTTGTCGGCCCATTTCGCCTGGAGAGGCAAGTTTTTAACCGAGAGTTCAATCTTGCCCGTGTTAATGTCGAACACAGTATTAGATACATAAAGACGTATCGAGTAACTAGCGAACTGTATCGCCATCCCCGCTGGTTTATACCAGTTATTATCGAAGTGTGCACATTCTTGGCAAAGAGACACATTAACTTATACCGTAAGTTAAGGTAGTCTGCATGTGCACAGCAATTAGTATTCAGTTCATGAAATTGTTATGGTATTATTGGACATTCACGTCTGTTATTTTATACATTTCGAGGCATCACAAAGGAAATAGCACGTAGTGTGATAAGTTAAGAATCATTTCATTTTTTCCGTTTTGAAGAGAGACGTAAATTTATTTATTGTTATTACAATTGTTACTTTAATTTTGTTAGTTGTACACGCTGTCCAGTAAAAGAGGATAATAACGATCAATTTCGAAATAATAAAATATACGAGTTCGAACTTTTAAAATTAGGTCAATTATTTACACACATATATGGCGATTTGATTTAATTTAAAACAGAATTCGGATTTACTTATCATTTCAGTGTAATTGTAAATCTACCAAGCACAAAATCCAGACAACTCCGATAACAAAGAGGTGGAAACATTACCATGCTTGACAAACGACTGGCTGCAAATGTTGCGGTTATCAAGCAGTGGACGAATAGCGTTTTATATTTGGAACGCTTTTTCACGACCGAAGTCAGGAAATATGATTATACACTGACAACAGTATAATTCGTCCATTTGATTTGAACAGACTCTTTATTCTTTCTGTTTGGCTTTCAAATTATTTAATAAAAAATAACATTGTAAATAGCCGAATGCTTACTGTAATATAAAACGACAAAGACAAAGTCAAATGATTTGCTGATAGAGTTTTTCGGATTCTCGCAAGCGAGCTCAACAGCCTTCATAAATTTCTAGACCATCAATTTTGAATTTTCCCAGAGTTAGCAAGCAAAATATTCTGACATGTTGATCCTTAGATCACATTTTATCGATATAATGATGTAGTTCATACTTCATACGACCATGCATGGAGGTAGTACCAAGACCCGCAAGCATCTGTGAGGATTGGCACAGTAGACTACTCAAATATGCTCCCACGGGCTCATAACTATCGATTTCTATAGAACGTTGTAAGCGGCCTATTTAATTACATCATTAACCCCAGTTGTTTTTCTTGAAGGTCCATTGTCACCCATTCTCTGTCATTCATATTCACAACCGGCCAAAGCACCTGCCAAGATCAAAATGCAAGAGCGAGAGCTTTTTACGAAATCCAAAATTGGGAAATGGCAAACTAACATGCCCGGCGCCCTGCAATGCATTCAAAGCTAGAGATAAATTGAAACAATGACGTCGTACCGCATGAAGGTTTGTCCGGCATTTTTTGTTGTAACTTTTGCTCCACCCGCGACCAGGTGCAGACATCCTGAATAGCTTGTTACTACAATGGTATTCAGGAAGTGCTAGGGACACTGCATAATGAGGCAGTGAACACTGGAGGACCAGACTGGCTCATTAGCCAATCAAGAAGCTATAAAACGAATAATACATAGTAATGAGACCTAACACATGAAGTCCAACTAATCACTGGACGACAATTGGACCTTAAATTAACAGATGAACCAATCGCAAGGGTGGGTACATATGTCATGGACCTGACTTATGAAACAGGACTTGTCGAACAAGCACTAGAAGTTACTAAAAACAAGCTGGAGGCAGACAGCGCCCTCGCCGACAGATCAGAACTCACCGTAGAACAAATAATCAAGCTATTGGATTCTGTCTGAACCACGTATTTTGTGTACGATGGGACATTCTACCAACAAACCCATGGAGCTGCCATGGGGTCACCTGTGTCGCCTATTGTAGCGAATTTATACATGGAGTATTTCGAAGACCGTGCTATCTCTACAGCTCCCTACCCTCCATCATTGTGGCTACGATACGTGAACGACACATTTGTGAACACAGAAGAAACAGCTGTAGACTCACTGACACAACATATAAACAGCACATATCCACATATTCAATTCACCATAGAGCCGGAATCAGACCACAAACTTCCTTTCCTCGACCTCTGTATTAATGTAAATGATGACACTTCCACCAAAATTACGATATACAGAAAACCAACCCACACCGACCAATATTTGAACTTTCAGTCTCATCATCCCCTGATCCACAAGAGATCTGCGGTCCGCACGCTGACCAACGCGCACTCCAGTATGTCACTACATCTGACTATAAAAGAGCTGAACTGCAACATATCCATGACGCTCTGAGAGCCAATGGTTACGAGGAGTGGGCACTTGACATACCTACTAATAAGAACAAAACTCCAGCTAAGAATTAAAATATAAACCGTGATGGCAATCCAGCTACCCGCATCTTAGTTGGCCTACCATACCTAAGTGGGTTATTGGAACAGCTGTTCAGGGTATTCCAGTCATATGGCGTTAACTTGTACCACCAACCTAGCAATACCATGCGCAGTATCCTGGTGCATCCCAAAGACAAAACACAGTAGGAAAAACTATGTGGTACAATATACCACATCACCTGTGACCAGGACAGTAGTCACACATACATTGGAGAGTCAAAACGTCCATTGTGTGTCCGCTTTAAAGAACACACCAACAGGGAAAAGATTACTGGAATTGGGGAGCACTGCAACGCTACTGGTCATAGCGTTTCCTGGCATAATACCAAGGTCCTAGCCAGGGAACAGGACTTGTTGAAACGTAAAGTAAAAGAAGCCATCTACATAAAACAACGGAGGCCAGTCATGAATAGAGACCAAGGATATCAATTACCATCAATTTACGGACATATTATTCCGCCAGTTACAGAGACATATTAACGCTGAATAATTAACATCATTGCGTGATCAAGCTCCGTTGTAGTTGGATCGAAACGTCGCAACTGTTTCAAAAAGACCGTTCCAGAGTGACTATATTTCACTAACTCCCTTGATTCTTTGAACCATGCACAATATATTTTCCAATATAGAAACAGTTTTCATGAACATAAACATGGAATTCATGAACATAAATATGGTTTTCATGAAAATAAATGTTTTTTTATGAACATAAACATTAAATTTATGAACAAAAAATGTGTTTCATGAACACAACTTTTTTTTTATGAACACAAAAATTGTTTTCATTAATATAAACATGGTTTTTATGAACACAAAAATGCTTCTTATGAACATAAACATAAAAGTCACGAATTTTGCAAAACTTGGCTTGTAATAGATAACGTTCACCACACGTTCATAGTGGAGACTCTACACTTGTTCGCTTCCGTTCATTACGATGCTAACACTAGACAAAATGCTTGATTGCGCTTAGCATATTCACGTATATTGATGTATATGGAACAGAATACTAATTGCATATGCAGCGTATATCTTTGTATATGGAACATTCCAATACGTTGATGTGCGTAGCGTTTTTCTATGCAGATCATGAGTATACGTAAAGCAGATCTTTGCACACTAAGTGTACACTGTAGTTTTGCATTTTATTAGCATACGTACTATATACTGAACGTATATGACACATGTACAGAATCAGTATATGTGTATATATTGTTGTATATCAAGCATTTTGCCCAGTGTAACTCACCATGTATGCAACCCGAAACTTTTGGGTTACTTAGTATGCTAAGCCGGCGGAAACTGTGAAGAACGTACACATCGATAATACCCAAATCAAACGACTCGTACAGCATTTGCATGCAAGGCAGTGTGTTGAAACGGCGACTATTTCTGTGAAGTTTGATTGAATATAATTTTCGTCACAGTCCCCCCAGGATGGTATGAAAGCCCATAAGGGACATTTTTTGTGAGAAATAAAATATTATCTCGTGCGCACGAGATACTATCTTGTGCGCACGTGACAGTATATTGGGTGCACCAGATAGTATCTCGTGCGCACCAGATACTTTCTCGTGGCCACGAGATAGTTTCTCGTGCGCACGTGATAGTATATGGTGCGCACGTGATAGTATCTGGTGGCCAAGAGATAATATCTGGTGATAGTTAGTTTCACGTGCGCATGAGATACTATCTGGTGCGCACCTGATAGTCTCTCGTGGCCAGGAGAAACTATCTCGTGGCCACAAGATATTATCACATGCACACCAGATACTATCACGTGCGCACGAGAAACTGTCTCGTTGCCAAGAGAAAGTATCTGGTGCGCACCCGATACTGTCTGGTGCGCACCCGATACTTTCACATGCTCACAAGATAGTATCTCATGCGCACTAGATACTAACACATGCGCACTAGATAGTTCTCGAATCTTTTATTGCCTTGCTAAGGCAGGGTTTGAAATACTTTCTTAGGCAACATGCACTCTGTGCATGTCAGGCTTTGCATCAACATGCATCAGCAGTCTGAGTACCTGTACTGTCACCCAGGTCATAGTTTGTCAACTAGGAATTCCAAATGATCATCTGCATCATCCCAAGAAAGTTCCTCTGTATGCATTCGTGGTCCACATGGCCGTGTTAGTGGTCTCCTTTGTGTTTTACTGTCTTTGAACCAAAGTTAAATTGCAGAATCTGGATCAAATGTGTCTATTGTATCTTTAGTGAGATTAATTCTCATCAACGTTGTCAGAGTTTCTGGCTTCAGACGACTTCTCCAATCATTCTTGATGACTGACATCAAGGTTAATCCTCGTTCACACACTGATGTGCTGCATGGAATCAACAGTACAATCTTCATCAGCAAAAGTATGCATCTGTACTGGTCTTCAAATAGGACCTGAACTCTCTGCCATAAATCTAGGCACTTCAGAGGCTGTGTTTCTCTGATCTGGATTCTGGTTACTGTGAGTTTCAGTGCTGTCCACTGGATAAGAGTGCTTATTTCATCACACCCTCTACTCTGTAGGATACTTTCAAAGTGCTTATACAGGAACTTGACTTCATCATCGCCATAGTGCTGTAGGTCTTCATCATCCCGAGGCCGCATAGTAGGATCAAATACTACTGTTGCTTTCAGTACTTCATCTTGTACCAGGTCTTTCAATCTTGTATTAATACATTCCACTGTCAGCTCAACAACTTTTTTCGGCATGTTTCAAAGCTTCCTGTTATCTGGATTCCTGGGTTGTACCTGTATTTCGAATGGGTCTACCCCTGTTTCATCCAGGGTCACTCCATCATATACCAGTTTACTCTGACAAACTGAAATACCATCCATCATAGTCTCCTCCAGTTTCTGTTCAGATGTGTATTCTTGCAATCAGTAAAGCACCTGGTCTGTATGTCACTGACATATATCTCCCCCACACGTACATTGTTGATAGTTAACCGTCGAATCTGTCAAGGAAAATCAGAGAATCAGAGAGCTTTGGCCAGGTAGAATGCTACACGAAACAAAACTCTCATTTGTTCTTTTTCTGCTTTTTCCATTCGAAGCACACATCTTTCTAGTGGTCGCAGTTTTCAGGTATTTTCCCTGTTTTGATTAATATTCATGGCTTAAAAAAGTGTTTCTGTCTCCTGATGACCTTCAACGATGTGTAAACGGAATGAACTGCTACCCTGAGTACGGACTTTGTTAGGTTTTCCACTGTTATCAAACTGTTTGCAAACAGAGCAAAACATGCATTTTTTGTCTTCATCAAAGACAAGCCACGGATAACTTTTAAACCAAGGTCTTTGGAATCGATAAAGTGTTTTCTTCTTCACTGGCAGATCAGGGGTTTCAACTGGATCTTCTGATGTACTCACGGTACTACAATGCCAAGTGACAGTTGAACTTGTAACACTCACGGATGGCATGGCTTGACTACACGATGATTGACGCTTGTCTGATTCCGTCTTGGAACTTTCAATTTCCACAATGCATGGTCGAACATCCATTTCATCGGACTTCTCAGATGAATTTTTAATCCAAAAATCGAGGAGGGTTCGTTGCTTTGACATTTTAGCGGTTAGTTTTCTCGAGTCTCAAAGAAAAACATTCCACCACAGAGGAAACCAAAACATTGCCATGTGGACGCAATCGAATACAGCCGATGTAAGCCGATAGGTCATGATGGGGCCCCAGAGGGCATTGTAACCAAAAACGTTGCCATGTGGACGTAATCGAATACGTCCGAAATAAACCGAGGGTCTGCCCGTAGGGCATTTTTTGACAAGGCTATGCAGTCTGCTTATATGCAAATGACCAAAGTGTGGAGTTTTGGGGCGTTCTAGGCTATGTATACAGGAGAGGCTCATGCTTAGCTAAATTTCCGGTTTGTGGACTTTACGTAGTTCGATAAATTCACGTCAATTACTAAATATCAACAAAACTGAAAAAAAATTCCAGTCAAAATGTCCAAAATGAGGATGATTTCGCATATGAAGACCAAGATCTTATTTTTTTTACCTTTTTTTCAAACATGCACTGTGTGCATGTTGCTCTGGCGATCTACCTGCATCATGGTGATATGGACATGCATAGTGCAGTGTGCACCCGGGTATTGCGAACCCTGAAAGGTGCCCACATTTCTAATTAGTCATTCGTTGGCTATTCGTTGGCTGTTCTCTTTTATGTTTGTTTTGCATTTTAAAATAAATTATGAAGCAAATATTGAACTTAATTCTACCTCTAGTTTATCATTTGGCTGACTCGTTCTGCAATACGACTTAATAATGTGTAATCAATTTATGGTTAAAATTTAGATTTGTATTGTTTTTTTTTTTTGTTTGAACAAATCGAATTATTAATTGCAAACCAAAAAATTATACGTCGGTTCCGACATGGTTGACACAACCATAATGTTTGCGTAAATGCACGATGCTGGAATAAATTTGCCAATTTGACGTCCTTTCTTGCTAATACCATATCCAGACTTTCCATTTAGCCGATATCCTGTCCTCTTAACAAAGAAAATGTATCTTGTGATTGGGCTGTCATTACATTATTAGTCGTGCTGCAGAGCTATCAGCTTTGTGTAAAATGTTTCAACATATTTTGTCGTGTTGATTTTTATGCATGCGTGTGTGAGTGCTTCACGAACTCTACAACGTGTGGAGCGGTCTCAGTCAGTCAACTTAGCCGGCTATTGAACCACTCTTTTTTGGGAGTGGAGATTTAGCCGAGCGGTTCTCTCTGTGGCCTCTCCGCTAGGCGACTGATGCCGTATGTTGTGAGTTCGAACCCGATTGAAAACTAGCCGTATTATGTTAATATCGTCTAATTAGTTTTGCATGACAATAATTTTTATAACATGGTTATGATATTTGTGTGGGATGCCGGGTCTGATATCGCATAATTTTCACTTATGTAAAACTATACATTCCGACCAGGCTGATGTTTCATGGTCAGTGTAATACAGCTGTACTTTTAATGTATGGTATTGGGAACGCATACCGCTTAATTTCAGCGGTGGTTGAAAATTGATTTTATTCTCATCCATCCCTTTTTGTTCGATGTCAGGTTGAATATAGCCATTATGGCTTGCTTCATTTTTATGATTAAAATACAACACACCTCTTTCAGTATAATGTATTTCATTGATACAACTTTGTCTCATTATTACTTTTATGTTCGAGGGGATGAATAGTTACTGATGCGAGGCTATTATGACGAAAATAAACCATCCTACTCTGTTTACAAGATGTAGATTGTCATGAGTAACACTCCTCATGTATAAACTGCGGAAAAAAATGCGACAAATTCTACCATTTCCGATAATCATGAGTTAAAACCTACCTAAACATTTAATTTTGGATGTGCAACCTCACTGGTTGAGCTCAGCATATTTGCACTTGATATCCCAATAGAGCAATTAAGTAAATTGTCCTTCATCTCGTTTATATGAATATTTGTCAAAAGCATTATTTTTTTTTTGCTACCACTCCGTACTGGACGGTGCGAGATGTTGGATTCATTTGGAAACGTATTATATACGGTGTAAAAATAAATCATCTGTGTATGCTGATACAACAGCTCCAAAGCTCTCGTTTTCATCAATGCTGCAGTAGACGACTTTAGTCTTTCTATGGAATATTGGTACGTGTGTAGTTCAAATACGTTGCGTGACGACCATTTCACTTTTCAATCAAAATCATTACAGAAGAAAGGGTGCTACATTTACATCCCTTCAAGAACAATAGCTTCTTCTTATCACGTATTACCTGCGCACAAACAACATATCTTTCCGTCGATGCTAACACCTGTTAAAATAGTTAAACTATGTTTCAAGCACTTTACTGTGATGTTTAATTTGTCTCATTATAAAGTGATAATAATATATGATAACTTCCTGTTGCTTTCCGAGTGTGTCATAGAAAAGAAGGATGCAATGATGCACATTCGGTTGTAACTTTGACCTTCTACTATTTGTAACGGCAATAGTAATAGTTTATTCGGTAATGTAGGCCACGGGCCTTATTTACAATACAGGAAAATAAACAGAGACAAACTTAAGCCTACGCATAGAGTTGTTTGACAGTAAAACAACATTGTTAGAATTTCTGGAAAGGTATATTTACAGTCAATTTTCTCTTTCTTTTAAAACTGTACAAAATATACCTTGATATATTCAATATTGTATGATGTTGTGGAGAAATCATCAGATTTACAAATTTCCTGAGAGTTGGTATTTCACAATAATATGGTGAAAGAAAACGTTTTCTCAAATCAGTGTAAGCAGGACACACCAAACAGAAGTGAAACTCATTTTCAACTTGATTCATATCACATAAAAGGCATAGTCTATCTTCCCTTATCTTGTTCTCAAATCGACCACTTTCTATGCGGGGATAACGGTTTGAAACTGTGAGTTTACAAAGTGCCCTCTAAATATATCAATATTTACAACACACAAATATTCCTCGAAATGTCATCAACGAAAAGATTAAACAAACAAGGACAAAGTTCAGAGCCTTGCTGGACTCCAAATGTATAGTTTATACTATCTGGTGCCCCCAGATACTGTCTAGTGCAAACCAGGTACTATCTCGTCCGCAATCGATAATATCTGGTGCGCACGTGATAGTATCTTGTGCGCACCAATTAATATCTCGTGCGCACGAGATATTATCTTGTGCGCACGTGATAGTTTCTCATGCGCACCAGATAGTTTCTCGTGCACACAAGATACTATCTGGTGCGCACCAGAAACTCTCAGTTGCGCACAAGATACTATCACGTGCGCACCAGATAGTATCTCGTGCGCACCAGATACTATCTCGTGCGCACCAGGTACTATCTCGTGCGCACGAAATACTTTCTCATGCGCTCCAGATACTATCTGGCGCGCACCTCATGCTATCTGGCGCGCACCAGTTAGCACCAGAAACCATCTCACGCGCACCTGATAGTAAGACTTACGAAAGTGTTAGTATAGCTAGTGTGCAAGATAAGATATTTTCTCATGAGCACAGGATATTAACATATTATTCAGTAATGTAGGCCACAGGCCTTTTTACAATAGAGGAAAATAAAAAGAGACAAACTTTGGGCTTACACATAAACTTGTTTGACAATAATTTTATGGGAGTTTGACCGTCCAATAACTTTCCGTATTTTGTATAGTGTGCAGAGTCTCAAATACGGGAGACGCACGACGCGCCTGTTAGACCTTTGACCTAGCAATTATCGGATGTAAACAAACTATTTAACGGTGAGTTAAAGACATAATAACAACTTCCACCAAATTGTATTCGTAGTTTAAGGTTTAAAACACGCTGTGACCCTCAGGGAATGTGAACACGAAAACAGGCAGCAGAGTCTTGAAAACCGTATAATTGGTTTTTATTCGATCTGTAAACAGTAACATTAAACGTATACAACCAGTAAGTTTCCGTTTAAACAGACAACTTAGTACAACATAGGCCTAAACTTGAGTGGCCGAACGAAACGCTCTCATAAACATCAGTAAACTGATTCGCGTGGAGTTTTTACTTCTTTGCAAGACTCTACTGAAAACTTCTGAACAGTTATTCAGCCTCCGGACAGGTTATCGGCTGATTTCACTGGAACATCGTCCGTACAGTGTACAGTGCAGAGTTACAATCGTAAACAGAAATGGCGGCAAAGCCAATAATGGTAAACACACTGTCTGATCGTGAGGGCGGGCTTCATGTCCCTACATGTCTATTTCTCAGCGTACTATTTTTCTCCCCCTCGATGAGGCAATTGGGCTCATCTAATAACCTTCTGCTTGGTAAATAACTGCAATCTTCGTTACTGGTCTCTTGTAAATTCCTGTGGCTGTTTTGACCTGCACATTACGTACTTTACCATCTTGTCCAGGGTGAACTTCAATAATACGACCGATATGCCATTTACATCGGATTGCATTAGAGTCAGATAGTATTGCAATGTCGTTGACTTGTACATTGCGTCTTTCTTCTTTCCATTTTCCACGCGGTACCAAATGCGGTAATACACTTCCAAAATGAATCTATGATCTTCTGCACAAATTATACACGGTGTCTATGGGTCTTTGTCTCTCTAAATGGTCCTTGCGGTATGGCTGTCGATGCTCGACCTAACAAGATGTCATTAGGGCATAAGTATGCTCCATCATCAGGATCATTTGGAATTCTCCCTATTGGTCTCTGGTTGAGCAGATTTGCTACTTCAAGTAGTACGGTGTACAACTCGAACGGTGTCAGAACTTGTTCTCCAATTGACTGTTTTAATGCTGCTTTGCATGTTTTTACGAGTGATTCTGCACATCCATTCTGATGTGGGGCAGCAGGCGTGGTAAATTTCCATTTCATGCCTTTATCTGCACAGAACTCTTGTAACTTCTCTTTATCCCATCCTTGTACTATACGTCTGAGTTCTTGTTCTGCTCCTACTAACTGACTTCCATTATCATTAGTCATCATTGATAGATATCCTCGGATCGCGAAGAACCGGAGGAGTACTTGCATAAACTCCATAGTTGAGTAATCTACAGCTAGTTCTCAGTGAACGGCTCTGGTGTTCAGACAGGTGAAGATTACTCCATAATACTTGGTTATTACTCCATAATTGCGGCTGATCTTTACTTTATACGGTCCAAAGTAATCACAAGCTGTGTAATAGAATGGCGGTGTATACCGTGCCAATCTTTACTGTGGTAGATCTCCCATGAACTGTGTTTCAGTTTTCTTGTATCTTTCTCTGCAGAATACACATCTGAATTTTATAGTCTTGGCTACTCTGTGGGCTTTCAAGATCCAGTATTTCCTTCTAGCTTTTGCTACTATAGCTGCAATGCCAGTGTGTCCGCACTGGTGCATGTGTTGCATAATCAGTAGTGATACATGGTGTCAGTTTGGTAACAAAGCTGAATGGCTGGTCTCATATGACATGAGCGAAGCATTTACTCGGCCTCCAACTCTGATTATTCCTTTATCTGTGAATGGACTCAGTGTCTTGGATTCTCCGGCAGCAATGCGTTCATTGAGACTTCTCTGTGCTCTGGTTATCCAGTATGTTTCTGCATCCTTGAGTTCATTCGGTGACAGTGGACCTTGTTTCATCGGTGTTCTGTTTTGTTGCTTGTCGCGTAGATTGTCGATGAATATCAGGACATATGCAGTTACTCTGACTAGTCTCATCCATGATGAAAATCTAGTACAATTGAAAATTTCTGGGCTCTCTTGTGTGACAAGAATATGCTGAATTTTATGTTCTTCTTGGTCTAGCTCAGTTTGGTCTGGACAAGAAACATCTTGTGGCCATTCGGACTCGGGTGAATACAGGAACTCTGGGCCATGTTGCCATCGTTCAGTTAACTGCTTGACAGATATACCACGTGACACATCGTCAACAAAATTGAATTTTCCTCGTATGTGTCGCCAGTGTGAAGGATCTGTAGTCCTCTGGATTTCTCCAACCCTGTTAGATACAAATGGCTTGAATCTTCTTGCTGGTTTCTGAATTCATGCCAATACTATGCTGCTATCTGTCAGAAATATCGGCTTACTGATCTCAAGTCTGGTTTGTTCAGTGATTGTCTTATACAAACAACTTGCTATGACTGCTGCTTGTTGTTCAAGTCTTGGAGTTGTCAGTTTCTTCAACGGTGCTACACATGATTTTGCTGCGATGAATCTGACATCATATGTACCATCAATCATCTGCCATCTGAAATATGCACAGGCTCCGAAGGCTTCTTCAGAATGATGCATCAGAAAATATACAAAGAATTTGATCTCCGGTGGCATCAGCTGGTATGAGACATCTGCTGAAGCCTACATTGTTTAGCTCACTCATTTCTTGTAATAGTTTCATCCACTGATGTTGCATCGGCTGAGATAATTCTTGGTCCCAGTCTATGCCTTGTAACCATAAATGCTGCATACCTATCTTTGCATGGATCAGGAATGCTGTTGCAAAGCCTATGGGGTCAAAATGCGTACAACTTGACTAAGAACTCTTCTCTTGGTCAGTTTCAGATTATCAGACTCTTCTCAGTTTGCTACATATCTGTCTAAGTTCATACTGACTTTGAAACTGAGAACATCTTCTTCAGGCTCCCATACTGTTCCTAGTACTTTCTCTTCTGCTACATTTGGGAGAAATTTCTGTTCTACTCTGTCAGAATCTGGTGTTTCCTTATTCACTGACTTGTTTGACACCCAACCTTTCACTTTGAATCCACCTTCAGCCAGGACTGTGTCTACCTGCTTTGTCAGTTTCTTGGCTTGGTTTACATTGTGGACTGAAATACAGATATCATCCATGTACGTATTTTCCTTTAGTTTGCGTGCTGCTTCGGGGTACAGTCTCCTTCTTCAGCTTCAGGTTTCATTGCTGTCTGAGCCATGGCTGGTGCAGGTTTATCTCCAAACGCAAGAACTGTTTTCACGTAAACTCCAGGTTTCTTACTGACATCAAGATTTCTCCATAGAATCTGTGTGCATGCTGATCTCTCTATGGTATCAGGATTCTGTGGTACATCTTTGATATGTCACCAATGACAGCTGTTTCGTTTTCACGGAATCTTATTATTACCCCAAGCAGGTTATTTAGCAGATATGGACCTTTCATCCAGTAACCATACAAAAGTGTCCATGAAACACAGCTGATGAGTTGAAAACAATACGAAGTGGTGTACTTTTCTTCTCTGGTTTCAGGACTTCACGGTGAGCAATGTTGTGTACAGGACATCGGTACGACTCTGACTCTTCATTGGATAATTTTCTGGCAAACTGCATTTCTACCATATCTTTAATCTGACTATTATATGCTTCTGCATGATCAGGATTTTTCATTAGACGTCTTTCAGTTGCGTACAATTTCTTCTCAACTTGGACTCTGTTGTCAGGTAACAGACTTGTATCCTTTCGTCAAGGGTACGGTATGAGCCATTGGTTTCCAGCTTTAGGACAGCTTTCATCAATAATTCTGGCTTCATCTGCTTCTGCACGACTCAGGTCCTGAGGCGTACAGGTACATGACTTAGCTGTAACTCCCATTGTCTCAGTTGTCCAGAAATCAGTCAAGTTAACAGGTGCTGAAAACTTGATATGCAGTACTTGGCAGTTTTGAGACTGCTCTTCAGTGAATGCTCCAAATACTACCCAGCCTAGTGGTGAATGACAGGCTATAAGGTAACCTACTTCTAAAGTTTCTCCAGCATGCATTTTTGCATGATCAATGCCAATTAACATGTCTACTGAACCACTTCCTCGTTTTATGACATTTGGCTTAATATTCAGTTGCTTTGACATTTCCATAACAATGACTTCTGATATGTCATCACAGATGAAGGGGATGACAACTGCTTTAACTGTGAACATCTGCTCTTGTTTACTGGGCGGACAGGAACAGCATATGTATTTTGGTGCAGAGTTATTCTTCTTCACCTCCGACCTTTGTAATAGTAGTACTGATAGTTTTACCTCTGAGTTGTAGACTTTCTGCAAGGGATGTCCTTATCAGGCTGATCTGTGCGCCGGAATCTAGGAGTACATTGGCTGGCTGTCTACCATAGTTACTGACAATGTTTACTGAAACAACTTGCAGTAGTGTCCCTTTGCTGTATATGGCTCCGTCTACTGAACTATTCTCTGACCTAACAGCAGTAACAGTGTCTGTACCAGTCTGTAGAAGCGGATGGCGGAAAAGGTTACATGGCATACCATTAATCATCGCCTGACAGTGACGTTTTCTAGTACATATTATCGCACTGTGGTTTTTCCCTGCTTTCTTTAGACAACTGAAGCATGCATGACCATCCTTCATTTTCTCCAAGCGTACTCGGGGAGACATTGCTATCAACTTACGACACTGGTCTACCCAATGATTAGATGACTGACATATCCGACACCTTTAATGTAGTGAACTTCTGCTACTGGTGCCATCTGATACGTAGTTAACTGCTTGCGTACGCGCTGTTTGAACTGGATTGCATAATCGTACTGCTGCTCTTATACGGGATTTCATTTCTTGTGTTATCCAGGCCATCAGAGCTTCCATGGTTGCAGACTGGTTTTCTGTTTCTAGCAAATGGAACCAAACTTTTCTGTCATCAGCACTTATAATTTTTTCTATCATAGCCAAAACATGATAATTGTCCATATTGTGTGGTCGACCTACTTCTTTCAGAGCGTTATAACTACGTCTTACAAGGTGTACAAAGTCAGAGAAGCGGCCATCTACCACTCTTTAATGGCTTGAACTTCACAATATCTTGCATTATAATATGTGCTACAGATCTAGGATCACCAAAGATTGAGTCCAGATATGCCAATGCAGCATCATAATCTGGGCCTAAACCTTTAATCAAATAAAGTGGTTTACCTTGCAGGCAGGTGCGCAGGAGTGCCACAGCATCACGATTACTGTATCTTGTTATGATCATATGTTTGAAATCTGCCTTGAATGTGAAATACTCTCTGACATCACCTGAAAACTTTGGAAGTTTTGGCTTTTCCATCTAAAAGCTGCATGACAGACTGAAATCTGTATTCCGTTGCACAGGCTCAGTATGTTGTATAACTAGGTTTACAACATATTGTACAGAACCATTGATTGCTGGGCTTGACACATTATCAGTATTAATTTCAAGAGTTTCATCTGTACTGTCATTCTCATTGTTGTCTACTGGCTCTCCTGTATTACTTTCTGAACTATCAGTTTTCACTGGGGCTTCACGCTCTTTCATGTAATCTATGGCTCTACTTTTCAGACTGATGAAGTTTTGTTGGCAGTCTTCAATCCAGGCTTCTTCACGTTCAAATTCATCATCATTTTCAATGTATTAAATATACTCCTCGTGTTTCTGAACCAGATCATCATATGCATGTACAAGTCTTTGCAGTGACTGATCAACTTCATTTTTGGGACGGTTACTGTCTATCAGAACGTCAAAGCCTTTACCATGACAAAATCAGTGATGCTTTAGCATTTCTTCTCTTCTTCTTGGCTTCCTTTGCTTTATTCTTCGTATCAGTTTCTGACATCATGAACGGTGTATCCACGCTCCCTTGGGTCTTGGTTAGCAGGTTATAGAAATCAAGAGAATGTGACCCTCAGGGAATGTGAACACAAAAACAGGCAGCAGAGTCTTGAAAACCGTATAATTGGTTTTTATTCGATCTGTAAACAGTGACATTAAACGTATACAATCAGTAAGTTTCCGTTTAAACAGACAACTAAGCACAACATAGGCCTAAACTTGAGTGGCCGAACGAAACGCTCCCATAAACATCAGTAAATTGATTCGCGTTTAGTGTCCGGTAAATCTCTCAAATAAAGTCTAATTCACTGATATAGCAGAGTTTCTCTCAGCATTCATAAATTGACCGTTTTCCGCGTTGTATGCTGAATTGCATAACGCGTGTGTATTGGCGGTAACTCACTGAACTGTCTGTCACATGGTTTTGGCAAGTATGCAAAAAAACATCAAATTACTGACTGAAAATATATAAATGGCTTCATAACAGTATAAATAAAGGAGTTTTTACTTCTTTGCAAGACTCTACTGAAAACCTTTGAACAGTCATTCAGCAAACAGACAGGAAATCGGCTGACTTCACTGGAACATCGTCGGTACAGTGTACAGTGGAGTGTTACAACTGTAAACAGAAATGGCGGCAAAGCCAATAGTAGTAAACAAAAGAATCATACTGTCTGAGCGAGAGGGCGGGCTTCATGTCCTTACATGTCTATTTCTCAGCGTACCACACGCTTAACATAAAACTGAGTCTAATGCAATTGATTTTTATTTTAAAAAAACTAACTAAATTGAAAAAACGAAGTTTGCTTGTACTGCACTGAAAATCAATTGGCTTCGTGCCAACGCAAGGGATTGTACTACAGAGCAGTAGGTGATTTTTTGTGGACACAATGGCAGACGAAACAGACGATAACTTTATATAACTCTATATATCCTGAGAAGCAGTGTCTTCCAGTTCGCAATGT
The DNA here is from genome assembly GCA_001465055.1 of Ptychodera flava. Lineage (NCBI taxonomy): Eukaryota > Metazoa > Hemichordata > Enteropneusta > Ptychoderidae > Ptychodera > Ptychodera flava. The sequence continues at coordinate 69,204 of LD360392.1, read as the reverse complement.
CCACCTAAACGCCGACGACAATATGTCATGTACGACGACGAGGAGGAGTTATCAGAGTTCATGATTTTCACCACTGTTGTGTTCCTTTTTAGCTATGGTGTTATAAAATTGGATTTTTTGAAATTTTTCATCCTCTTGTGTTCTCAAATAAAAACAGTTTTGTCATGCAAATCTATTGTGATAACTGGCGGGCGAGCTAATGAGCGTACCGCTGTACCCTGTATGACTGGAACGTTCTATTATTAGGTGTAAAATGCAAATTTTCTGGGGTTTGTAGCAATTTTATTTCTACAATAGCGCGTTCCACTCATCTCGCGCGTGCCGCATCCCTCAAAATTTACCATAGAATTAGTTTATACGGACGATTAATGGAGGGAGGTGTATGATAATAGGGTTATTCACAAAATACGGCCCTGTGTGGACTCGGGCTCAGTGAGTGACGTATTGGACTCGCCTTCGGCTCGTCCAATACGTCACTCACTGAGCCCTCGTCCATACAGGGCCGTATTTTTTGAATAACCCTATAAACGACATTATAAGTATTTATGGAAAGGTATATTTACAGTAAATTTTCTCCATGTGCAACTTTACAAATTATACCTTGATATATTCAATATTGTACGATGATGTGGAAAATTCATCAAATTTCCTGAGAGTTGGTATTTCATAATAATATGGTGAAAGAAAACGTTTTCTCAAATCAGTGTAAAGAGGACACACCAAACAGAAGTGAAACTGATTTTCAACTTGATGCATATCACATAACAGGCATAGTCTGTCCTCTCTAGGCATGTTCTTAAATTGATCACTTTCTATGCGGAGATAATGGTTTTAAATTCTGAGTTTACAAAGTGCCCTCCGAAATATATCAATATTTACAACACATAAATATTTTTCGACAACCACGTTAGTTTTATACAGTCGATAAATATACAGCCTGGAGACGGTATCAAGATTCATTTTCTATCGCTAGGAACCAATATCAGAGGATCTTTGTTTGAAAACAGAAAGAAAAGTGAACTTATTACGTACGGTTTGCATTACCCAAACAATACTAAACAGACACAAAATAAAATGTCTCTAACGTTTTTAGCCCAGCAACAGTACCCCTTTTCTGCCAAATCAAATGAATAATTATAACATTGTTTAATATTATGTATCAATGTAACTACGTAACAATTTAAACCAGTATCTAATAATACGAGGCAATCTCACCAATTGTAATGGCAATCGACCAAGTTCTCCCCAAATAGCTGATTTACATGTTCTTGTACTAACTTTAAGGACGTACTTACAAAATTAGTCATGAACTTTTTCAATATTAAAGTCTTTATGAAACTCCACACTTCACATCAATACATGAGAATCAGTATTAATTTACAGTCAATATTCTTAAAGTTATATTGATATCAAGATAATTTGTATATATGCAACTTTATTTAATATTATACATTGTTTTTTACCCTCTACGGCCAAGGTTTCTTGGGCACTTGTCCAAATATCTGAGCAGGCAATATTAAACCAAGGTAATTAAAATAAGAAACTAGTAACTTCCATCTGTGTTTCTTCCAAATACCATTTTTCATTTTTTTCAACCTCCCTCCATTTCTAAAAACCATAATCTTCGTCTTGCTTGCATTAATTTTTAACTTCAATTTCTAACAGTAATTGCAAAGTTTATCTAGTTGTCGTTTCAACCCAATAACCTTACGGGACAAATGATTAAATCTTCAGCAAATAATCAATACAATAGTATTAGTATTTGTATCTGGTGCGCACCAAATAGTATCTCATACGTGTCAGTCTGTATCGGTCACCATTGTGGTTCCTACATCAGTACGGAAACTGTCACTGTAGCTTTCACAACTCTTTCCTTTCCATGTAATATCTGAATCTGATTGACAGACATGCTTTTTAAGTAATCTTAAAATTGCCTTGTGAACTTTGAGATCATGTTGCTTGGCACTTTGGATGAAACCAGTGAGAAAAACATTTATTAGTGCCAGAACACTATGCCTTTCAGGTAGTAAAGTCTACTGATGATTCCTCAGACTGACATTTTCTTATCAACAGGTTCAAAAGCCCATAAAACACTTATTGAAATTCGCACATCTTCCTACGGTATAATATTGGTCGAAAGGTACTTTGTTATGGATAAAATGTGACATCGGTAATTTCTCTTTGTGTCAAACATTCGATATGAATAACATATATTGCCATAAAGGAAGGAAGAAGTATACTTTCATTTAAAAATCCGACATCGGTAATGTGTCGTTTAATGGGGATTGCTCATACAATGTCAACTGAGTCAGAAAGCATAGTTTCAACATGAAATAAAACATGCATCACATCGATAAATATTTCAAAAACCAGACGTAAATTGAATAGCTTTGATTTGAATAAAATACACAGATAAAAAGAGTTTAAATGCAACTTTTCTTTAAAAAATGATTAACGACATGATATTCCTTCAGTACAATCATCCTTGAGCACTAAGGGTGATTGCTACTCATTGAACAAATTGCAAAAGGAGAACAAGAAAGAGGTTTAACCTTCAAATCGGCAAAGTGTGAACAGGTGAATAAATTGAACTGTCAATGAGAAGCAGGCTTGATGAGATGCAATTATCAACATCCGATTTGCTCAGGCAAATAAACTAATACAAACTCTACACTTCCCATTGTTTACCGTCTTTACTTTCTTTATATTGTTTAGCATAAAGGCAGAGCAAACCACTCATTGAGATGATAAAAATATTTGCTTCAAAATTTGCTGCCAATGCTTAAGAAACATAGAAGCCAACGTATGACCAATCAGAAATTCGGATACCTTAGCTAGGATTTAGAAGGTTCAATAACTATCACGTGCGCACCAGATACTATCACGTGGGCACAAGGAACTTCCTATCACGTGCGCGTCAGATACTATCTCGTGGCCACGAGATACTTTCAAGTGCGCACCAGATAATATCACGTGCGCACGAGAAACTATGGCGTGGCCACGAGAAAGTATCTGTTGTGCACGAGATACTATCTGGTCCGCACCAGATACTTTCACGTGCGCACAAGATAGTATCTCGTGCGCACGAGATAATAATTATTTTTTTTCTCACAAAAAAGTCCCTTATGGGCTTTCATAAGGGGACTATGGTTTTGTGGTATTTTCGAATTCTGACACCACTTGGCAATAAGATGCGACATCTGTACAATAGAACTGAAAAGACGCTTTGTTGTACCAACACCTGGCACAAAAACTGAAAATGGTCGAACGACGTAAGCACGGTCACTCCACAAAAGCGAGTGGAATGACCGTGGCGTACAGACTTCGCTCGACTTCTATAGCTTGTAGTATTGACTGCTACTAAAGTTCATATTTTACAAGTACAACTCCTACTTCCTTTAGGCCCGTATTTATGACATAGCGGCAGCTGTATACCTTAACTCACCCCACCTCACAAGAAAAACAGAGACATTGTCCATTTATTCGACTCGAGCGCATTGCATCCTAATGTAGCCTCGCCAGTTACAATCGTTTTATCAAGCGTTTTGAATCAGACAAGGACTTCAGTCAGAAGAAAATCGTAAATTTGAACCATTCCTGAGGTTGCTAATTAAGCAAACAACACGGGCAATAATTGTGATTGTCTCACAGCCTTCAAACACTCCCAGCAGAACATTTATATCGAGCAGTGGAGAACGAATTCAATGTAGGTATAAAGCTACATCCGAATCAAAAAATATAAAAATACAAAATTGAAAGTCCCTTGATGACGCCGATTTTGTTTATCCCGGTGATAATGAGGAGGCCGCGGGCCTCAAACGGAATGATGTTCAGTTCAGTCGTAGATAAAGGTTTTTTATTCGGACTTTAATTTACTTGAATTTGTGGAAATTCGGACTCAGTATTTGCTTCACCAAAGGGTGTAAAGTGAAAGACAAACGCTCGTGACTGCGGTATTTACGAACTGGTCATTAAACCACGGTGACGTCACCATAATTTTGAATCCTATCTGCGGACGGCAGTGAATCACGGGGTCCATGCAATTTGTTGAAACAACATTTGATGGACATTAATGATGGATTCCTGGAGCATGAAAAGGTGTCGAAATTATTCCTCTGGTAGTGATTCGCATGCTTTTTACAGAACTCTCTTTTCCGTTGTTAGCCTTCTCTATTCAAATTAGATAAACCAGTTTATGCCAGCATTAGCCGCATAAACGCTAGAAGCGAGGACTGCGTTCCTTTTTGAACATAGCTTACAAACTGCAATTTACCGGTGTTACACATTATTTTTGAAAAGTTCCCCTATGCTAAAAACACTGAGAGTGACAGTCACTGAAGGAAGACAATTTTCACACAAACAAGGATATCTCTCACTGCGAGTAGTCGTTGAAAGACAATCAACGCCAATAACGTAATCCCCATCCTATGTTACTGCATATGTCACCATACCTCCATGCTGTCACACAGATAATCTATCTCTCCGCCCACATGATCTATCTATCTAGCTATTTGTCTGTCTGTTTTTTGATTTATGCAAATGGCAAATACTGGTCGAGAGTTTTATAGCTTGTTCCTTTGTGAAAAAACACTCGGAATGACAATCACTGGAATAAATAGGAATGCGAAATGAATTGCCCGGTCAACTTCCGGTTCGTCTAGTCTGGAGACAAAGCCGATCTCGCTTGTGTGAATAGTCAGGTGGCTTAGCAACAAAAAACAGCAAGATCGTTACACGGATGACAAAAGTGCCAAATTTGCTACAGAGGTTCACAAATGTATGTGGATCAAAATTAGCTATTGCTCCAAAAATTTGAGCCACCGGAACGGCTCGATGACGTCATAAATTCAAAATGGCCGCCATTATATTGCTTAAAAATGGTAAAATACGGTTTATTCAGCCAGTTTTCAATATTCTTTTGAATAAACTGACACAAACATTCTCAATTATGAATAAAATATTGAATTGACGAAAATTAATTATTATGATGACGTCATCAAGCCAAAATGACCGACCAAATTCAAAATGTCCGCCATTACATTGTCTAAAAATTTTAAAACACTGTTTATTAAATCTGTTTTCAGAATTTTATCACCTGGACTGAAATTAACAACCCAAATTACAGACAAAACATACAATTGATGCAAATTAATTCTTGAGATGACATCATAAAACCAAAATGGACGATTATGAAGTTCACTGTGCTTGGTACAATAGCCCATTTACGTGACAAAATGATAGTTTAAAGGTAATATACAATATGTATTAATATTCCATAGACTCAAAATGAAAGATAAATGTATCAAACTTAGCCAATAAGTTCAACGCAAGTAACAAACTCTTATAAGATTATTGATTAGTAGACAATGGTCTGTGTTTGAAAAATCGAATCGATATAAAGGAAATGAAGGCAACTTCACACACTGCTTCTACCTTTGCTTGTGATACGGTATAGTGGGTACATCAATGTGGTTTCGTGATAAGGGAAACATTGTGAGAAACCGGTGAATCGATAGTGCTTTGACCCTCGTAATGTGACCTTGGTCCCAGAAAAAAGGCTTCATGTTGGTGATTCCTCCTAGCGGCATTTCGGGCCAAAGTGGGGTCACTTCTTCAGTCACTTGAATGGTTTTGTATTCCGACATGCTCAGTTTAATGGTAGCAATTGTTCATCAAGGAGAGATGATAAGATCATTATGTTGTGGTCTGATTGTTGCGTGAAGTTTTGCTCAAATCCTTCATATGTACTCGCATTGTGTTTGAATGTTGCTTGAATGAGGGTATCTTGTATGTTTTTCTTCCTTTTATACGTTATTATAGGTTTTCTGGAAAACCAAAGGCAGCGTTTAATCACCCTTCATTATTTTCCAGTTACTTATCAGTTTGATTAGGCTGGTTTTGATGAGGTTGTGCTGACAAGTTTTTTGTTACATGAATGATGGCTGACGTTTTGTGACATTAACCTTTTTTGATACAAGCTATATTTTTCTTTTTGTTATCTCGTTGTTGAAGTTTTTGAGTTGAAAAATTGACCTTTTTATGGAGTCCATATTGATGTTGCATGTACGAACATATCTGAGTAATTCACCTTCAATGGAGCATTTGAAGGTCGGTGGCAGATAAATATCGTCAGATGGCTTTGTGTAATTTTTCAAATCGAGCCATGTCTCTCGATTGCGTGTCTGACATTTGAAGATTACAAGGTCCAGGTATGCGATTTAGTTGATAAAGTGTTCAATTATGGATTTCCAAGTTGAACGTAGTGTACAGGGTGTTGCACTCCTCGACAAATGTTCTGAATGGTATAAGTTGATGTTCTCTTCCTTTTTAAATCATGAAAATGTCACCTTTTAAATTTCCATACGAATATTTGACTGGATTTGGGATTTAATATAACTTTCTCCGTTTCATGGTATGTGATATCAGCTATTTCTGGTGATCCCATACTGCATCCATAGATTTGTTTGTATTTTTCACAGTTGAATTAAAATATGTTGCGTTTAAGAATAATCAACAGTAAGGATTTCATGTACGTTGTTGGTTGGTTTTTGTATCATATCAGTTGGCTAGTATTGTTTCAGAGTCCGACACTACGATCGCTGCATTTATGGCTTCATTTTTGGCATGTTTTTCTACATTGATACAACGTCCAATGTTACCAGAATAGAGTTTGCTTGTTTTTTATTGATTCTAATTAGTTAATGAAGTTTTTTGTGTCCCTGACATACGTAAGTCATCTTTTCACGATTGGTTTTATGACAAAGTCTAGAAATTCCGGCATTTGGTTTATTTTCTCGAGCAGCCATTTCTATTGAGACGTTGGGTGATGATTGTTCCTTCTGCTTTGGTTTTGTGTATTTTGGTAGGAGATACCATTGTGGTGTACAAATTATTCTACTTATGGGAATGGAGAAACTGTAAATCACCTCGTCAATGATCTTCTTGTCTCAGATAAATGATTTCGTATACAATATCCACTGTATAGTTAATGTCGCCAAGTGTAATAGTGTACATTTCGCAGCTGTCCATAACTTTCTTTAATGTCATTTGTCTTATTCACAATTGATATGCCTCTTCCTTTTTGATGGGTTTTATTGATATGTGTTTGTTTTAGACAGATTGTTCGGGCAGTCTTTTCCGCTAGAGTCATGTTCTCTCTGATTTAGGTTGTGAATGGAATTTCCTCTATCGATCGAAGCCAAGTTGCTTCGAGACAGTTTGCAAGTTTTGGGGTTTTCCGCTGTTAGTAGTGTCGAAAATGGACTTATCTTAGAACAGATGTCTGATTGATTGATTGTTTGCTTCTCATGATATTGCACAATCATATGATGCGAATAAATTTGTTGATATCTCATATGACAATTTGTCTGTATAGGCACTTCCGAGTGGGAATACATTTTAAGCCTTTGCTTAATGCTTTGATTGCAACATTTGTTAAGGTTCGATTTGTAAGATTGTTGATGAATCTGAGAATCTTTCTGAGTTCTTGTCTTTGTTTAACCTTCCATTTCTGTTTATGTTCGTCCTGTTCCTTTTTTTTTTGGTTTCCAAACAGCAAAACGAGACAAAAAACGAATGGCAAAGATGCTTCTCATAAAATTCACGAAAGCTGCGAAAAAGTAAGGTAAGCTAGCTTCAAAAGCAAAAAAAAGTCTTCTGTTTGTTCATAAAACCCTGACCAAAAGGTCTTTTTAGGCCAGCACATCCTCCAAAAAGAGGACTATTGTAGCACAAAACTATGTGTCTGTCACCACACATCGAGACATAAAAAAACTAGAAAATTCAACAAAAAAAGGCTTCTGAAACAAAGGAAGTAAAAGACAAAATCACAAACATAAAACCTTTTTTCAGGGACAAAGGTCACATGACCAGGGTCAAGGCATGATTTATTCACCGGTTTCTTGCCATGTTTTTCGTTATCATGAAATCACACTACTATTGACCTACTCACTATAACGTAACACTTTCAAAGGTAGAACCGATGGGTAAGTTGCCTTCATTTCCTTTACAATGAATAAGTTTTTCAGACAGAGGCCATTGTGAAATAATAAATTATTTCGTAAGAGTTTGTAATTTGAGTTGAGCTTATTGGCTAAGTTTTGGTACATATATCATTTATTTTGAGTTTATGGATCATCAAGACAAATTGTACATTACCTTTGAACTATCATTTTGTTGTAAATGGGCTATTAAGCATCGTGAACTTTATAATAGGCCATTTTGTAATTTTCGGTTGCCATTTTGGTTTATGACGTCATCACAATAATTAATTTGCATCAATTATATGTTTTGTCTGTAATTTGGGGTGTTCTCAGTTCAGGCACTAAAATGCTTGAAACACGCTTAATTAACAGTATTTGAACATTGTCAGACGATAGTATGGGTGATATTTTGAATTTGGTTAGCCATTTTGGATTTATGACGTCATCATAATAATTGATTTGCATCAATTTTATGTTGTATTCGTACTTTGGAATGTTTTTGTCAGTTTATTCAAGAAAATCTTGAAAACTGCCTGAATTAGACGTATTTTACCATTTTAAGCGTTATAATGGCGGTCATTTTGAATTAATGACGTCATCGGGTCTTTCAGGTGGCCCAAATTTTTGAAACAATAGCTAATTTTGATCTACATATATATGCGAACATCTGTAGCAAATTTGGCACTTTTGTCATCCGTGTAACAATATTTTTGTTAAGCCACCTGACTAGAAACACTGCCATTCTGAACACAGTCACTTGTGTTCTATTTCGCTTCTTGGACTATGCGCTCCATAGACGTGTGTACATATCCCTGAGAAAAAGAAAGTCAGGAAACCAAATGGCTATTTCCTATAGGAATTATGCAACCATATCAGGCATATGTACACACGTCTATGGGGCGCATCGTCCAAGAGCGGAATAGATCACAAGTGACTGTGGTTTCTCGAAAGAAGTTCAGCATGGTAATAAAGTGAAACTTTGATCTTGACACACAACAATAATATCAAGAGATCGTTCGGAAAACGGGTAATGATTGGATCAGGTTATCATAGCCTGGTAGTTCCAGAAAATTATCTGATTACATTCACTTTCTCGTAATCCCATGGAAATTTGAAAAATTGAAATAATCTGCCTCGTAGTCGTTTCCGGGAATGTTAGTTTACTACAAGTTATTGATGCTATGCTCGGACATAGACACTCGAGGGTCAATGGCTCGGAGAAGTGTTTTAGCATTCACAGAAGAACAAGTTCGATCGACACTCTTTAGCAACAGTAAAATTGAGCACATGCACACGTCACTGATATTAAAACCTATCTTTAGCTAATGTTTTACGACTGAGAAGTGTGCCTTCACGATAAGTGCAGGTATAATGTGATTTCAAAAATTGGAATAAAGTCCATGGAAATTTGCCGTGTAAATTTTCTTCTGTAGTACTGTTTGATGCTAGAAACGAATCTGACTCCATGCTTACACCGATACGTTGTACCGCTGTCTAAACCGCTGATGATTTATACACGTCTAGGTAAACATATGATCAAGTGTCAATGTATTCTTGTATTCTTGTATTACACGGCCAAAACTGGTATCGATTCGTCACCCTGACAGTCCCTCCTCAAAGCAAGAGATGTCCTTTTCTAGTTCCAGGGGTCAACCCATGACCCTTCCTTAGGTCAGCCATAATCCTTATCGTGTGGAGGGGATTGCGGGTGAGCATATCATGGTCCGCATTGCCATAATGCTGGCCAGAAAATTCATCGTCAATAATCCCCTCATTACCTAACACTGTAAGCAAACTAACTTCATTTACACTTCGCTGCGAAATGCATACAGGTGGCGCTTTTCGCATCTGATTAAAGGCGTTATTATGTGTCAAGTTAGCGTCGGCGAAGTTGTAATGTCGTGTTATTTTTACCAATTTACTGCGATGTTCATGGTTCATATTCACCCACATTTTGTATACAAGACAACGTGACGGGTATTTGGTCGGTACAATTTAGGAGACACTTGCTGATTAATTTGCGTCTATTTCAGACCCTTGTTCTGCACATGTAAACTCCGTCAGATTGCCATATTATAAACGGCAACAGTAGATTTCAGTGATCAGAATAAATAGAATGCAAATAAAACAAGTTTTACGAAGAAATTCAAAGATTTAAAACCATATAATATTTGTTTATAAATCAAAGGATCACCGTGACACTTTTCGTCATCATTGGTTCAGAATTAAGAAGTTGAACCGGCGAGAAGTGTGTGATCTGTTCGGTACATCGGACGCGCATAAACGCCATTGTTTTCTATGGGAATCGAGCTTATTTGGCACATCGTAAAATGAAAAATACATCATTTTTATATTCGCTGTTATTTCTCTCAATATTTGAGAGTAAGCATCTCATCAAGGTTAACTAAAACTATCGTTTTAGTTTTTTTTTAATTTTCTCTCTTGTTTTTATGAAATGACGAGTTTACGATCGTTTCTGCTGTTGGCTGTGTTTTCACCTATTTCTGCATAGAGTATTATCACTTCAGTATTTTAAGAATTCCTTCATGAAATTATTGCCGAAATATCATAATGGACAGAGGAACATATAAGGAATTGGAATCTGCAACTCTTTCATGACTATTTAGCTGTGCGGTTAGGAAATTCAGCGAAGTATTCAACATTACGCGGAAGACTGACTTAGCTCTCTTTACGCTCACTCAGCGTATGTGTGGCAAAACGTGGGCGCCCGTTGACTGAAGAAAATAGAGGCCTTTGTGCCCATAGTGCCACGCCAATGGGGAAACAATCAAAGGTAAACCATCAAGTCAAGACCACAACCAAACACGGGATGTTTGAGATAAACGCCGAACTTTATTGCGACTGATGTAAAACTAGTTACACAACAACAAGCATGGCAATGCAGAGAGAGAAGAGCATGCGCAGAACAACAAAGCAAACGAAATACCCATCAGGAGAGGGCGACATAACTATGCAACGACGTGCAGTAGTACAAGGGTGATTGTTTTATATATTTTGGGGTAAGCGCTGCTGCCTGGTATGAGTGCATAAGAATTAAGTATGGCTGACACAAAGTACACATACCTGCAAATGCAATTACTGTGTAGTACACAGCTGACACAAAACAAGGCAATACATTTCCAAGCAGGCATACTCCATAGTGATTTCAAAAGCTAGACTTTTTGTGTCTTCTACGATGGCGATTATACAGATTGTAATAGCACCAATATGTACAACTGTGGCATTAGTGTCTTGTCGAGCATAGTGGTGGAAGTGACAACTCATCATAGCAAACATACTGCCCTCAGTTTTGAGTGCCCCTGAAATCTCACGAATCTAAACTGAGTCTCAGTTTCGGATTCGGTTTCCGGTTCGAGGGACTAAGCGTGACTTTGCATTTATAGTTAATTTTTACTACCTTTCCGAGTCATTTAAGTCCATTACCTATAACCTTTTCTTCAATTTGCTTAGCAAATTTTACCACCCGATCTTCGAAAATAAATATTGGCTTCGCAAACTTAAGTCACATTACCTCTGAAAATTTGACTAATTCAATCACTGGCAATGTTATTTGTCTATCACATTTAATCATCTTTGCACACTCGTCGGTGGCAGCTACACTTGGCTTGCAAGTAAAAATCATTTCTTTGTTAAAGTCTAAGTTGTTTTGCCAATCCCAAGGTCTTTGCCTATGTCAGGAAAATTTTATTGCTACACATTGGAAAGGACTTTTATAGCTTGTATACTTAGACACACACACACACACACACACACACACACACACACACACACACATATATATATATATATATATATATATATATATATATATATATATATATATATATATATATGTGTGTGTGTGTATAGGATAAAGCCAGAGTACGAGGGCTCTTCTGGTATATAAAGTCCAACCCAACGATAAAATGTCGAGGCCGCAGGCCGAGACATTTTATCGAGGGTTGGACTTTATATACCAGAAGAGCCCGAGTACAAGGTTTTATCCGACTTAAAAACTATCGCCCATAAGTGATATATTTTCGTTTTCAATGTGTTTACGTCAACCGTCCCCTTTGTCAATGTAACATGTTTAGGATATGAATTAAAACTTTTATTTGTGAAATAGCCTTCCAATGTAATGGAACATTCTATAAATGCCCTAGGCCACATTATATAAATGCCCTAGGGCACAGCAGATTTTGTGTTGCAGCTGGTTTCCGCTGTGTTACCAAATTTGAATATTAAAACGTACCAGATGTCTACAGAATATGACATGTTCACTTTTGATTGGGCAGTACTTTACTACGGCGCTGTCATTCGTTTCTTGAATTTGGTGACCAAGGCTTTACGAGTAAATAAAACACCCTGAATTGAGCACTCTGATTGGTCAATCAACAGTAGATAGTTTTTAAATATATATAATTCCTCTCTATATATACATTTTCCATCTTTTCTATCTCTAAAAAAAGCTTGATTGTGTAAATTATTTTTTTTTACATTTGGCGCCTGGTACGCAAGAAACGGCATTCTCTTTTTGGAGTGATTGTTGGTCCTGAAACAGTGAAAAGAGCCGTTTTGTATGTGGTCCTGTAAAAGTAAAAAATTGAGAGTCACGTCGTTTGGAAGGCAATCAAAATTTCCTTCTTTCCTTCCTCCCTTCAGACATCGAAACTGAATCTTTTCTCTCACATTTTGAGGAATTACCTTTGGCATTTTTACAAGTTTGGCCATTGTTTATATCAGTTGATTCAATTCAGTTGAGCTGCTGAGTGGATTGGAAATTTCAGCGTTGATCACATCGTTACCACTGTCACTGGCTAAGTCAACATTGCGTTGTTGAATCGATCATCCACGCTCATCGACGACGGCCGGGGCCCTGCACAGCTGTCCTGGGGTACTCAATAGCCTAATTAACTTTCTGTACTAATGTATTTCAAAATACTTGGCTGACCATTTACTACAGATTACTAGTAGTTTCCTGGCTTAAATATCGTGAAAAGCAGCGTATATATTATTCAAGTATGCATGCTCACTATGAAACTTTTCCACAGCGTCTCAGTCACATGCGATTTGCATATTACGAACGGTTGTCGATGTTTTCCGAGGTTACCTATCCGAGGCAACCGGATATGCAACCTGCGCTTACTGTACTTCGGGTCATGCCGTTGCATACTGATCTCTAACCGGGGATCGTAACGTTTTAGATCAGTTTTACTAAAAATGTCTTCACCCTTTTCTGTCATTAGTTTCGAAATATCTAACCTTACACTGAAAATACGAATGGGTGGAGATTTGTTTCTCAAATTCACAAGGTTTTTTTGCATGTCTTCTTGTTATTTTCCCCCATGTGTCTTATAGCCGGTTGCAAGCTGCGTGTAACCCGGCGTTTTTTACCGGTGACCGGCTATTATCTACATCACTGTCTACAAAAAAGCCTTCAAGCTACAAACAGTAGAAGGTTCTAACTTACGATTGCTGACGATCACAATCTGCTGCCGTCCTTTGAGACTATAATGATGTATTTGCTAGACTTCCCCCTTATTTTTTTTGTATAGTGTGCGCGCGTGTACCGAGCACGAGACTCTCAGGGCAACATTTGAACTCAATACAGTGCCCGAGGAAATTATTTCCTGAACTAGGTCAAGACTTTCATTTTGTATCTGCCTTCCTAAGCTCGTAATACTATGTCCATTTCAACTACTGGCTTCCATCACAGCGCCTTCACATTCAAATTACCCGCTGCTGTTGTGAGATAAGAAGCCGTTCCATGTTCGAAAGCCGGGGTTGAAAACCGGCCCCCGTTGGAAATCGCAACAGAATGATGCACACATCTACTTAGACGCAAAAAAGTTAACAAAAATTCAGACATGTATTGTAAGCCATGCATCGTTGCTGTTTTATTGAGTAAATTGTATGAGGGAAATTAGTCTCTGAACTCGGCGATACGTGCGTGGTCATTCTGTTTCATAACTTCCTATATTTCTATTGCATACCACAGCGGGCATCGCTGTCTATCGAACCACAAACGACTGTTATTTGAAATCAGTAAATTTTCGATTGGATTCAAACTCATAACGTACGACATCCAGTCACCTAGCGAAGACATAGTTGAGGAAGGTCCGTCGGCCAGACCACAGCCCCTCGGCCACTCCACAAACCCTAGTTATAAGCCCGGCTCGAATTGTGTGAACCCTGCACACTTCCGTAATATTCAGGCAGAGGTGATAATCGGTAGGCCCTGGTGTAACAGATAGTTTATGTTTCTCTGATAAGCCAACGACTAAGCAAGTGTTTAACCATCCCGCCCAGTGTTTGCCAACAACCAACGTCACTACCACGTTGCCTATTGTGCGTCCACGGCGCTCGACTTTGCCCTTTAAGTCGGCATGCCCCTTGAAGGGTAACTGCCAAGTCAAAGGCGTGGAGTACAAGGCCAAAGTATCAACGGAGGACAACGAAGAGAGGGTTTATATCGGCCTCACTGATAACACCTTGAAGACGCGCTACACTAACCACAGATAAAACTCTCTACAATGCACTTGCTATCAGATAAAAGTCTCAGGTAGACACGTTTTATTCGCTTGGCATTTAAAGTGGTTGACAATACAATACTTTTTGAGCAGTATATTGAAACAGTCACATTCTAGGGCAATATTTATGTTAGTTTTCATATTATCTAATATGAAAGACACCATTATTTATTATACTGAAAGATTCAGTCGTGTGCGGGCGCTCTGGCACACTGCGACCTACGACCCTTTACTACGACTGAAGGCACGCTGTACTTGGCCGAGGCAAACTAAAAAGAAAAAAAGTACCAACAACAACTGGCATTGCAGACTTCACAAATATGTAAATTATGGTGGTGTAATTTGAATATTCATCACGTCGGCTATTTACGTACATAATGACCATAATGACATAATGAGTGAGCGATGTTGGCGGTCTTGTTTCCCTACATACTGTCATTTAACTCGTTCCTGTAATATGATTGGTTCCAACTAACTTTTGTTGGAGAACGGGATTTGAACAGTGTGCCTTCAGTCGCAGTAAAGGGTCGTAGGTCGCAGTGCGCCGGAGCTCCCGCACATGACTAAATCTTTCTGTCTAGTGATTTATATGATTGACATACTTTTACTAAATACATGATTGTGGTGATTGCAATTCAGTTGAAATGATGTACGTAACAGGAACTGTAAGGCTGTGTTGCAATGACAGTTATAGTTTTAATGATAGAATTACATGAAAGCATCTAAACACATACTTAAATGCTAATGAAATTACTTAAAAATACATAATATTGCAAACTTAAAGTTATGCTACTTTTTACGTCATTAAATTAAGGAATCTAGCACAAATCACGTAAAACTGCAACATATATAATTAATAACGTATCAATCATTTCTCTGAGAAGTGAGTATTCATTGCGATCTGGAAGGTGACGGACGTTTAAAGGGTTGATTTGTGTATCCTGATATCCTGGTAAAATGTGTCAAAGGCTTAGGGTCGCCTTAGAAAGGATTATTACTTACTATTTCAAAACGATCTCCATTTAAATAAAACACGAATCCAAACGTTTACACAATAATATAACAAAAAAGTAACCTCAAAAAAAACAAAAACACGCGACAAACCTCGATATCACAACATTTCCACAAGTCGGAGTCAACTCCTTAGGCCATTTGATCAAACATGACAATTTTATCACATACAGATAACATTAACTTTCTCTACTAACCAATTTAGGAGAGAAACATCAAATAAAAATTGTTTTACCTGTACCTCAAGATATAACGAAAAAAATACAAAAAGACTTCATCAATAAGTAAAACTTCAACGAAAGAGAGATTCCGAGCTTCATACAAGTCCGGAGTATTAACCTAAATAGTCTATTTTCTGACGTAACCTGACTCACCACAACATAAAAGTCATGCAAGTTTATTTTCTTTGCTGGGGTTAGTTGGCCAAACTGTAATCAACACTGGATTTATCTGTAAACTTTACGAAGTGGCTTCATCGAGATTTTCTTCTGGTTGCCGTGTGTTATGTTTAGCATCGAATCGACATTTCATCGAATATTCGCGCTTTCCACTTTGATATTGATTTTTTTTTCAATTTTCTTTATTCCTTATACTGCTTATCATTGTTAGTCCATTTATCATTAGTCTGTGTATTCAAGGCCGACAGGAAGCTTTAGGTGAACTTTTAGCATCCATGACGATGTCTGTTCGTACTTTTGCTAAGAAGATGCACATTTCAAATTTCTTCAGCAATTTCTTTGAACAGTTGCTCTCTCTCTCTTCTTCTGTTGATAGCTAAACCTTATATCGAGGCCAAACGAAAATGGATGCTATTTCCTTGTCAAGTGAAAAAAAAAATCAACGAAGGTTAGTAAAAAGTCAAAGTTCACAGAGACAACACAATGTCACACAAATACACTTACTCGAACTACAAGCAGAGTTGAATGGCGGCAAGCTGGCGCCATGGTTGCTGCAGTCAGATATCGATGCAGAAAATAATCCAAGTTTACATAAGAACACAAACAAATCCAGAAAGCCCGTCTCAAAAAATTCACTTGCGGATTTGCATTCCATTCACTGACTGACCGGCACCACTGATTTCGGGCGTGAACAATTGCAAAGATATTGTGCGACACGTTTTCGCCTTCTATATCTTACCACATTGCAAGATATTTAATTTTAGCGACCACTAAACATTGCTTCACGATTATGGGTAACTTGTCTTCATAATAATATTCTGTCAGTTAAGGCTCTGAAATGGGATCTGTCTGCTTAATTGCGATGTCCAAATACAGGCCTACAAAACACCAGGTTTCATGCCAAGATTACCCGGCACAAACGCTGTAGGTTCGAAATCATTTCCATATGAAAAGATACCTTACTTGAGGTGTGAACTGACTGTCAATCGGTGATTGCTCTACAAATATCACGGGTGATGTCATATTCATAAACATTGTCATCTTTTGTTCTACTTGATCGGTAGTTTATTTACTCTCTGGTGAGTCATAAGCCGTTAATTCGGTAATGCGGAATTTTTCCGCTCTCAGGGGATTAGTCTACCTACATGGTTTGTGCCGGCCAATTCCCTCATGTTCGTTTATTCTGGTATCTTGGCTTTGTTTAATTTCGTAAATAGTTTCCTTTAATGTGTAGACAACACGGTACGAAGTGCTATAGGATTAACAGCTAAGGTATATATTGTAGGAAATACATTGCTTCGTGAAACAATCTTCGAGTCAGCCTATAACACGGAATATTTTAGCGAATGGTGAATACTACTTACATTTACCAGGTATATTTTTTAATTTCCTGTTCACACGTACAGTCAACAATAAGGAGAAATAAACCTAGAAAGCCTTACAATTGGCTATTTACCCTTGAGTGTAGAGGTAACATCGAATTTTTTCTAAAATTTTACTTTTCTTGCATTTTTATACCGAGCTGTATATTTTTAATTCATTAATGATCACGTTTTATGTATAGACGACTTTGTTGCTAAGGTAAATATTTTTTTTGACAATACATTCGTCAAACTAATTACTAATTAGTTTAAAAACACCAAATATTTAAATGCGTTTAAATGTATTATGATATCTCAGTCTGGTTATTTATTCTTAAAGCGGAATTGCTTGAGATTATAAACATTCCTTTTTTTTCGAAATATTTGTGAATTTTCCATGTATATTTTTCAGAGCGACACAAACAGCCAGCGGTGAGGAGGGAATGCAAAGAAAAAACATTAGCAACTGTACATAAAATGTTAAACGTATTAAGAATTCAGAAAATTTTTAAAATTCAACTATTGTTGTACTTTACCGAATATCGAAATTGCGTGCAGTTTTTTGGTTGTACAATATTATAAAAAGCGAGACAAAAATAACAAAACAACAATGGCCTTGGCAAAGTAAGCTATAAGTTAACGTACGAAAAAATCGAAAACATAATACTATGGTGCTTGTGTGTGACAGTAAGCCCCTATGTTAAAGCGAACACACTAAAGAATGCTACTTAAAGGGCCTATGACATGCCCATAACAACCAAACGTAAAATCACTCTTTGGGTCTTGAAGTGAGCGTACGTCACTGTCTTGCATTGCGTGTC